>JBBPDC010000007.1:4696619-4731566 GCA_037974485.1 Hemigrammopetersius urotaenia | reverse complement strand
CACTGAGACCAGTTGGAGGTGAAACACTACTAGAAGCTCCTCAAAGCTCATTATTGCCATTTTGTTTAAGAGAGAACAAAAAAGGTGTTTTCTTTGAAAAAGTTCTGTAAAGCAACATTTTTTTCTGTAAAATTCTGCTTTAATGAACAACATTTTGTATTTTGAAATTAGGAGAAATATTGTCAGCAGTTTTTAAAAACTGCCAAAACGAACTAACTATCTATTTGTATATTTATTCATTGATTCGGCCCATTGTAGCCCAGTGCATCATTTACATGTTCACAAAATGAGCATAAACCATTGCATTCTTAGGTGCTGGCATGTTAAATGCATGGGTTTCAATGGTCATAATTGCTACATCTGCACTCACAATACCCACAGAGGAAGCGTGGCTTTCATTCAGCATGAACCAAAGCAAAACAAGACACTGCTTTTCTTTTTCTCCCGCTGAGCCGTCTTTGTTCTGGGAGGAAATCCATCCTCATATTGTGCGTTCGCCTCGGTAGGTCAATCCCTAGTTCTAATGTTCACACCATTCAGTGCAGTGAGGAAGGTCTAGAAGCTAAGCAATGGGATTTGGACATATTTTGTGGTAAACCGCAGGGAGGAAATAACCACAGCTCACTGCATTACTGAAGCACTTGTCTTAATCAAACTTCATGTTGTCTGTGGATAGGAAGAGGTGGATTATCTCTCTCTCTCTCTGTGTGTGTCTCTCTCTCTCTCTCTCTTTGTCTCTCTCTGTCTCTCACTCGTTTTTTCTCTCTCTTTGGTCCATGGTCTTGCTGATCCCAGCCATAGCAAAGAAAACAGACTTAACTCTCCTTTTAAAGTAAAGCAAATAAAGTTGAGCTGAAAGCAAGTGAAATTTTGCTCATGTTCTTAAGCGTTTTTTTTATTGACTGGGAAATCATGTAGATTAGGAGCACAGCTGGAGGGCTTTAGGAAGATGAGGTAAGGGCACTTTTGTTTCAGTAGGTACCGGTCCAGCTTGGTAAGCCTAAAGTCTCTTGGAACAGCCAACAGGGGATTTCACGAATGGCAAGTTATGCAAGAAACTCAGTCAGTTGGGTTGAAATATCTTCATCAGTCCATCAGAGAGGTGTGTTATCTGTCAGACAGACTAATCCTTCCCATCACAGCTCCATGACAGGAACGGCATGCTCACTGACACCGCAGTCTAAACTGCACCGCTGCCTCAGATTGCCGGCTGCAGGGACGCAGGCTCATCCAAGCATTATCACAGGTCCCTCTGTCATAATATCCAAGATAGGAGTGAATTATGATTCAAAAACTCGAGGAAAAACATTTAACCCCTTAAATGCATAAACTCTCTTCCCAGGAGAATTAAAAGTTAGATTTTAGATGTTTAGGGTTAAATAATGTGTTTCTCAAAAAGAACTGTTCAGTGGGAGCTTACGAGCAATTCATGGTTCTTCACATCACAAACAGATCCTGGTACAATCTCTTAACTAGTTCCCATAAGAATTGCCATGTTTTTTAGACTCTGTTTTTTTAATAGCTCTGTCAAGGAACCAATTTTGAAATAGCAAATGTAGGTGTAACCAGACTAAACAATCCCAAATCATATATTGTCTTTATTAAATGAACAAACAAAATTCAAACATTATGAAAATAATTCACTGCCTTCTCTTTTCATAATATTAGCAAGTGTAGGTGCTCATTAGACAGCTAACAATGATATTTCCAGCCTTAGCTTGTTAATTAGCTTGCTAGTTAGCTTCCCATGCTAACGTTTACTTTCCAGAGATGTCTGCACAGCGTTAGCAACTTGTCATGATATGTTTAGAAGTTACCCTGGGTTCCTTTGTCAGCTCTCCTTCCAATTCTTCTTCTTCTTCTTCTTCTTCTTCTTCTTCTTCTTCTTCTTCTTCTATTATTATTATTATTATTATTATTATTATTATTATTATTATTATTATTATTATTATTATCAGTATAAAGTGATTGTTTTCATCTGATCCAAAAACTAAAACTGAAAGTGAATGAAATAATATGAGATGGAGCAGAACCTGTGAAGGATCTGCAGTAGGTCAACTAACCAGAGGAGCTGAGATAAAAGATAACTTTGAAAATGGAATGTGAATGACTAATAATGAAGTGCCCACAGGTATTTACAAGTTAAATAAATACAATAACAGAGCTCTTAAGCTGTGCTCTGCTCCCTCCTGATAAAACACCGGTGGAATGCAGTGGAATCTGTAATCATGATTTTCAGTGTTGGAGAGGTGGCTGAGTTTATAATGACCGCTTCAATAATAAACTTTGCCAAATTAATGGCATATATGAACCACGTTTAAGAGCCTTTCTGTTGTTGTTTTGTTTAAGAACTATTTTTTGTAAATGAGATGTATAAGAACTCTCACAGGAGATTCATCACAAAATGTAAAGGTTCTACACCAGTTTGTCCTAGAATTGTATGTCTAAGCCAAGACACATTCAGGAGTCTTTCCAAAAATGTATTTTTATTATTATCATTATTATTATTATTATGATGACATTGACATTGATATGTGTGACTTTATTGGTGTCTCTGACCCTGCACTGTGTAGATCAGTTGGCCTACATCAGAGCTACTGTCTGTCTCTGTCCTGCAGCTCTTTATTTGTCTTTCGGCGTTCAGCCCATATGAACGATCGCTATCATATACACTTCTGCTTATTTTTGGCTGAAGTTCTCCAAACAGAAATGAAGGACGGTGTCAGTGCCCGCCTGTGGCTTCTCCATAGGTGGTCCCGCAACATGCCGGCATTGTATGTTATGTTTACCAAGAGGGCATGAGAAATGACTTCCCCAGGGAGTCGGGGAGCGCACATCAGGCCTGTGTGCAGGGAACACTTGAGTGTGTGTGCTGACAGGTCACCGTGGGGCAAACTCAGTCATTGCTGCCTGATTGACACATCAGGAAATGAGCAATCAGTTCCCTCCCTTTCTATGTAATCGTGCAGAGAAAGAAAGGAGAAGCTGATGAAACGTCTTGTCTTTTCCAATATTTTCCTAGCATGGGTCTTGGGTTACAAAATGCACAAGGAATTTCTCCAGAATGAGCAGTTTAAGATTATGAATTGGGCCTGTCTAAATACTTGATATGAACGATATAGGTCCTGGCTTCCTGTACCCCTGCCAGCGTATGAAAAGCCATGTCCATGCTGGCTTAATCATTTCCCGGTCACATCAGAAAGCAAATCGTGATCTTAAGCAGGTCAGGAACAAACACTGAATGGAGTTTGATGTTGGAGAGTAAAAGCTTCTGGATCTCAGGTGTCCCAAACCTTTCATCAGACTCTGCTTTCAGCAAGCTGCATATTTTCTTTTCCTGGCCGGCCTAAGGGGGGGGGGCGGAGCTCCAGGAAAAGGCCACGCTCCCTCTGGAGGAAATGTGGTCAGCTCAGCTGTTGCCAGGGACAACGAGCCTTTGACGCTCTGCAAGCCTTAGACGGATGTGGAGAGGGTTCCCGGGCGGGCTTAACCTCCGGCCGGAAGGGGCTAGAGACCCCCCCCCCGATCCCCCACCCTCGCCCCCAGTCCCACACCCCCTCAGAGATGGATGGCGCTGGACTGGTGGTGTGCTGACCGCTTCACGCCCTAACGCTGTGTGGCCTGACAAATGAGGGCCCGCAGAGGCCACGGGGTCAAACTATAGGGCCCATTTAGCACCGAGTTAGGGTCTAATTATGTAAATAAAATGCCACAGAGTTTGTTTGACAGCCAGGCTCTGACTGTGAGACGGTAATCATTCAGGATGGTTCCCTTCAATGAAGAAAAAACAGCCCTGACCTTGAAGTGAAAACGTTCAATTCTAGGAGTCGCTGCTGCTGAAGAAATCAGGGTGAAATAATCAAGAGCACAGGTCTAGAATGGAAAAATAAATCAAAAACAAAGTTCAATTATTTCCTCGTTAGGGATACATCATGAGGAATAATCGCATTTCATTTGTCAAGTTATTTCACGCTATCATAGACCATAGGCTAATGGTTTAATTATGTAAAATATAATGCCACAGAATGCTTTTGGCTGCCAGGCTGTGACTGTGGCCATTCAGCAAACCCAAGCGGCCCTTGAAATAAAACTCTGGTGTTTAGATAAAAAATAAATCCTCAGTAATTTTGAAACTCCCCAGTATATGATAGAAGTTATATTTAACTCGACTAGTTAGAAATGGCTGTTTGTCAAATTAGTTCTCCACTGTCTTCCACCATCTTCTGTCATTTCACCGAGAGTTAAGCTCTAATTATCTCATTAAGATGTTTGACAGCTGAGCTGTGACTGGTAAACATTCAGAACGGTGAAGGAAAGCAGCCCTGACCTTGAAATGACATGTAAATCCTTGAATTGTTCTCTGGCATCTGGAGAAATCAGTAGAAAACTATATGTATTTTTTTACATGTGCAGCATGTTTTCTCTTTTTATAGCATGGACATAAGGGGAAACAAAATGCAGTAGAGTTTGTTTGACAGCCAGGCTTTGACTGCTAACCATTTAAGCTGATCTTCTTCGAGATTTAGCCTCAAGAGCAAAGAATTATGTCTAGATATGATAAAACAAAATGCAACTTTATTTGTATGTTTTATTCAAATTCTTTAGCGCGGAATTTAAGCCTGTTTATGAAAATGAAACGCCACAGAGTTTGATTTCCAGGCTTTGATTGTGAAATGATGGCCATTCAGGACAGTGACCTTCAAATAAAAACTTTGGCAATAATCCAAGAATAAAGCGATGGTATTTCCTCATCACGGGTGCAAGATAAAAGCGACATCTAACTCCGTTTATTAGAAATCGCCTGTTTGTATTCGCAGTCTGGCATGTTGTGTTCTCGGGGATCAGACAAAATCAGACCCCCTGCAGGGCGAAACAATCGACACAACCACAGAGCCGCTGATCAGTGTCGAGGAATCACGGCTACTTTTTATCAGCTCTAAATGATTCCATTACTGAGATGAGAGGAGTGAGGAGGACTGTCCTTCACCTTCATGTGGCGAAAATACCATCCTTCATCCCCTCAGTGTGAGCTCTTTCTTTCTCTCTTTTTTTAAACTGCGGTTCCACTCGTCCGTGGGCTTGTTTTCACGCCGAGTCTGTCGCGATGAATGCGATAAAGCTAATGTGTCAGGCGGGAGATGGTTGAAAAACGGCTTAAAGTGCCCTCTCCACAGCCTCGGCCATGCCTGCGCCGGGCCGCTTTTATCGCCGCTATGTTTACATTCATTAGCACTTGTCTGAAATGTGTCACGTTCTCCCTCCCCACCATTCCAGGCCTTCGCTTTGGCTCTTCATATCCATTTAAGACGGACCATTCTGCAAACAGATGCTATCAAGCAAAGAAAATGTTTTGTCTGCCTTCCATTAGCAAGACAAACGCTTCCTTCAAGACTTCACATGTCTGAGAACAGGAGAGCATAAAAAAAGGCAGACGGGGCCAAGCATGTAGAGAGATATACACTCAGAGCTGCTCTGGCCACACTCCTCCTCTGTTAACTCGGCTAACAGCGCTGTAATGCATTTATCTTTCATCTCCACTTGAAGGACAGTTTGTGCACAAGGTGGTAGGTAAGCTTCTTGGGGGCTAAAACCAAAGCTGAAGGGCTGGAAAGATTTAATTTTGTGTTTTTCCAAAAAATGCTGCACAGAAGGCCTTATGAGCTTTAATTTGATTTATTTCTTGTCTTATTTACTAGGGAAAATAAGCATAAATTAATAAATAAGCGAATTTTCTAAATTCTGAACAGATGTGTCCTGAAATAGACTTTAATAAAACATACCAAATGCCCCAGCATAGCATGGACTATAGTGAAAATCCACCTTGAAAATTAATAGCTGCTTTACTAAAATCTGATTTGCAGAGACATATTTGAAGGCTCTGTAAAATGCTCCCATGGCTTATTGCTCTATCATAGTTCAAACATTATGGTTTCTAGAAGCATTATGATGCCAAAGAGCCCCTTTTTCCACCCATTATCTGAACCAGTATCTGTAGCATATCCCAGTGGGCCTGATGTGAAGGTTTTAAACTGTGGGAGGAAACCGGAGCACCCGGCAAAAGCCCACATAAACACAAGGAGAACATTTAAACTCCCATACAGAAGAGATATGGCTGACCCTTGGAATTATACCTTACTGTGAACCAAAATAATTACTTTCCGCTGTATATAGTGTATTTAACCACTATAAATGTTAACCAATTGTTAGTGTATTTCATATAGGTATTTAAAGAGCATTTCCACATCATTTTTGTTTGACTTTCATTTTGACTTTTTATTTTTAAAAATTAGTCTTGTCTCTGTGTGTCTAAATCAATAAAGTTTTTACATTCTGATGCTGATTCAAAAACAGGGCAAAAAGACAAACTTTGACAAGACAATCAGCCTGACAGAGAATAACATCAGAGATTGTATTATGCACATCACTGGCAATCTGTATGTTACATACATTTACTTGTAAAACAAGAAGGTAACTTCCCCAAATGTCTTGCTGATTAATACACTTTTGGTCCAGCTATGCAAACCATAAGCCGGTCTTGTCCAAAGATGACCCCGAGGTGATGTGGAGTGTTGTGGGTGGGGAAGGAGGAGAGCTGAGGAAAAGAGTAATCACATTTGTTAACATTTCACCAAAGAGGTGCATTACCCCAGCCCTGAGAATCTTCGCTCAAAACGCCTCTAATCCAAACAGAGGCAAAGCAGAGACAGTGGTTTACCCAGAATAATGGCCTCCATTAGACAGCTGTGAGCACATGCCAGCTGCACCTCTCCTGACTAACCGAAAGATGGACAGCCAGCGCTTGTATTAGCTTAAGTTGACGCGACGAATGCAGATTAATTCACCCGGAGTTAACTCAACTCTCTCCACTCTCGCATTTTCTCGTCTTTTAGCACAATCATCTCCTCCAAACTCAGAATCACTGTAAAACAAAGTGACAGCGCTCTGCTGATGGAACATTTAAATATATGTTTGAATGATGACCCCTCCGTCACGAGTGAAGCCCCTCTCTCCCTCTCCTCCCCCAATGGGACCCATTATTGCCGCAGCTTTTAACTCTGAAGTCTCGCCTCTTTCTTCTGAACTTTCAGCCCTTTTAGGAGGAGTGCTGACCCCTGAATGCATGACTATGTATGGATGGTAATGAATGGTAATGCATGGGCTTTAAAAAAGCCGATTTAATTTATAACGTTTTCCACGACTGAGTTAGTTGTGTAAGTGAAAATTGTGGATGCATTATAAATGGAAATGGATTAATTAAAGCAACTCTAATTCACTGCTCCTTTTTAGCAGTCTAGTGTCCCAATTTGGTCCTTTTTAAGGGCCCATGTTCTACATTTTTTCCAGCATTATTTTCTCTGAGATCCACTTAATACATATGAGTGGGTTTTGACATAAAAGTGACTTTTTATTTTTACCCAAAAACAAACAGCCTGTTTGCCTTACAGTTACACAGGCTCTTTCACACCTGCTATGTTGCTTGCGGACCCAATTTAGTTTAGTTTTGTTATATATGTATATATATATATATATATATAGATAGATATATAGATAGATAGATAGATAGATAGATAGACATGCCTTTATTGTCACTGTACTAAAGCAGGATGCTACACATACAACAAAATTGTAGGGTATACATAATAAACATCAAACATTAAGTTGCGGACACACAGCAATGATGCACGATTTACAGCTCAAGTATTACAGTATTGCACTCATTGAGATAAGGATTGCACTTGTGTACCTGTACTCAGATGTGCAATAAATGAACATCTATTATACTGTCAATTTTAACCACCCTGTCCATAAAACCTGCTTGCCCAAGGACTCTTATAGGTGTAGTGTGTCACCCATTCTTCCACTTGGAAGAGAGCGATGTTGTCATCTACACCAACCAACCACTTTACAGACGCTCGTGTCCTTCTTGCAGAATGAGCTACAGTTAATGATGTCAGACACGTAATGGGACTATTCAGTTTTGTCACACGGAAGACCGTGTTTTTAGATGGGCACTGGCATCATTAAACCAATAGATCATGATTTATTTTTGTACTTACCATGATTCTGATATATCTAGACATTAAGCATCTCCATTTCCATTTGTTGCAATTGGGATATGCATATTATCAAGAATACATTTGAGAGAACTGGGCAGTATTTTGAACATTAAAAGAAAAGGCTGTTAATTTCTGGCACTAATGAAGGGAAAGTAAAAATGACGCTGTGAGATTCCTGAACAATATGGTGCACTTTGGCCTCTGGAATGTGAAATGAACCAAAGCAAATTCAAAATATACTCCGTCATCACTGATACGACACAATCTGGGTGTGAAAACAATCTTGTTTTACTTTTCTTTTATATGTGAGTGACCGCTGTACTGATCGGTATTCTGTTTGTTCTGAATGGCTGAGGAGGTGAATGAACTGAAAACAGGCCTGGTTTATATATACATGGAGTTTAAGTAGAGGAGAGAGAGTGGTACAGTTTGAATCTTCTCATATAAATTGAGAAGTCAACTAGCACAGCCAAGGAAGCAGAAAGGGAGATGTGAGAGATGTAAGGAATGTTATTACAGCTGTTTTCTTCCGTATGGCAGAGGAAGTGAAATAGCAAATCGTCTCATGAAGAAACAATTAACAGTCTCTCTTTGTGGACAGAGGAATGAAACAGCAGGAAAACGGTAGAGAGATAGAAGGAACGAGGGAGAGAGGGAGAGAGAGAGTGAGAGAGAGAGAGAGAGAGAAAGAGAGAGAGAGAGAATGGAGAGGGAAACAGACAAAAATGGAGAGAATAAGATAATGACAGTGACAAAAAGAGAAAGACATGTAGAAAGAGGGAAAAAGAAAAACAGAGAGAGAGAGAGAGAGAGAGAAAAGAGAAAAACAACAGACAGAAAAAGATGGTGACTGACAATGAAAGACAGTGAGAGAGAAAAGAAAGAGAGAGACTGTAATCTCATTCTGGCATAAAGGCTCTAGTTTGATTGGACTGATTGAATGTCTAACTGTGTGTGACGAGTGGCAGAGAATGTAATGCCGTCGAGCAGCATCCTGAACACACACACGCACACACACACACACACACACACACACACACACAGACACATGCACGCACGCACGCACACACACATACATACAGACACACACACACACACACACGCATACACACACACACAAACACTCACACATACACGCACGCACGCACGCACACACACACACACACACACACACACACACACACACTCACACACACACACACAGGCGGATGGCTAGTTGATGGAGCTGCAGACTGATGGGCAGTTCACTGCAGGCCTTCCATCGGCCCCGGCTCAGGTCTCCCGGTGCCAGCTCCCATTAGAGCCACCGCTGACCAAACACCTCCTGTCACCCTGCACAGTAAAGTGGCGCAGGGCTGCCGGCATCTCGCCGAGCAAAGCGCCGCCAGCTTTCCGAGCCACTGACCAGGATCAAGGCCGTCTGGCCAGGCCCGGCCGATTCCTTCTGTCACTCCAATCGCTGCCACGGATGGCATGTTTCACGCCGAAGGAATGAGGTGACAAGGAAAGTCAACTTGACCTTGAGATGAAGGGGCCGCCGCTCAGCAACGCTCCCCCTCTCCCTCTGAAAAAATAGAAAAAAAGCCTAATCCAGATTGTTTACTCTGGGCATCTTGCCGATTCCAGAGGTGAATGAAATTGTATCTTGTGCTTGTGCAGAAATGCAGTGGTGCATCGATCCGAAAGTGATTCTGGTTCTGCATTATTATTGGCTACATCATGTGTGATTTTTGAGCTTTCATTCATTTAAAATTAACTGACCATTGCAAAGCTAGAAAAACCATCATTAGAATGTAATGAGTAACCTAGGAGTAATTGTACGTCTGTTTTTGCGATGCGTACTAACACTAATAACTACAAACACACTGAACACATGGTTACGTTTATTTTTGTAATGTTTTACTTACAGTATTTACAGATATATATCGATACGTATCTATATCTATTTATAGATAGATAGATAGATAGATAGATAGATAGATAGATAGATAGATAGATAGATAGATAGATAGATAGATAGATATCGGTATACATATTTCAGTTCTGATGTTTTATTGGTTACTTGGTTGTTTAATCAATTATAACATTATATTTTTTTCTCTCCAGTATTTAGTGTATTTTTAACTGAATTTTACCAAAATAATTATACTGTGGTAAAATATGACATTTCATACTACACTGGACCATTCCCTAAAGAATTACAATTGAAGTAGCTGAATCAACTCCTGTATCAACAATATCATGGATTGTAGTTTAGTGATTCCCTGCTTTTGGCCAAGCAGGTCTAAATAATCCCAGTTTATAAGGATTTGATGACCCACCCAGTCTGTAATTTGCCTGTTGCCATCTGTAGAGCACTACAGACGGACATTCAAACTGATCTGTAATTACATTGCAGCAAATGCAATATAACATGCAGTTTAACGTTCTACACCGATGACGACTCTGTCACAACTTTCCCATCTGTGCTTGCCTCTGTCTGCTTTTTGCTTGCAGGGGCCAAATAAAAGAAGATGAAGTCTTCTAAATATTTATCAGCTCATAAGGTCTGAGAACAAGCCAAAACAAACTGGGAAGTTCTGCCACATTGTTCCTTCCCAGGAAGACACCACTGACAGAACGTGTCCACACGGACATCCAGGCTCTCTTTTGGACAAATAAGTGATGTTCCAGGCCCTGGTCTGGCGCATTGGTAATCCAGACCTGCTCGTCTAATCTGCCCATTCCACAGTATGCAATAAAAAGAACTGTTATTAAAGCCACCAAGAACGGTGGACATATGTCGAGCTCTGCAAATCAGCAGCAGTCAGTTCAGCCAGTGTGTCAGAATGAGCCTTTTGACCAGATTCCAACTGCAGCCTGTTTAATGACAGGGCTGTTTATGCAGTCTGTGTGGTCCGCGCCGTACACAGACACACAGAGACAGGATACACACGAGATTGGAAGGCCTAACAGTAATAATTGGGTTCCATTTGCAAGGAAAATAATCAAATGTCTCCGTGGTTTATCTGGGCCTGATATTTTCTTTGGACCCAGCGAGGACTGAGTAAATCCTGGAAAGCCTGTGTGCAGCCACATAAGAGTTTATATTACGTCCAGTGTTCTCTTCATTATTTCAAAGTTATTTATTTGATTTAATTTTTTTATTTAAACACTGAAAAAAAGTTTCGCCGTGATTTTATTCGATTACATCATTTTCACATGCATAAAATATACCAGTCTTCCCGTTTATTTAGCCTTGGTACTAATTGTGTTGATATGATTTAGTGTATCAATGTGCAAATGATATACACACTCGAATAAATTGACTGTATGCATTTGTATAGTATAAAGCATCAATATAGAGGCATCAGAAAGAGTCCTTTGTAAGATGCATGAAACATTCTACACTGCAAAAGTATTGAAATTACTTCATTCAATTCAAATACATCATTTCCACATGCATGAAATACATCAACACAAGTTTGTCTTCTTGTTTATTTACAGCTGGTACTAATTGTGTTGATAGGATTCGGTTTATTAATGTGGAATGATGCACGCACTTAAAGTGACTACATGCACTTTTATCGTCTGGCTTTCGGGTAGTGAAGAGAGGCACAAGGGGGCAGGTTCCATAGATGGATTTTAATAAAGAAAACACACAGACCCCATACAGAAAGCAAATAGGCACGAGGACCTTTAAATACAAAACAAAGCTACGTTTAAGAAACACGAGGAGCCGGGAATGTGATTGTCATTGTGAGGGTTGACCAGCAACTAAAATACAAAACTCCAGAACTTAAATACTCAAACACACTCAAACCAGAGCCAATAAGAAAGCACAACCACTTAACATAATTACAAAACACAGGGCAGCTGACAATGTGAACACAGACACATACCCACACCATTTCAAAATAAGAGTCCCAATAACCATGTGCTTAACTTAAAGCAAAGGCGGCCTCTACCGGCTGCAGGGCCGAGAACCTGACAGGTACAACGCATCAACATTAAGGGTATCAGAGTTCTCTGTATGATGGCTTGGAGAAACTACTCTTGGTTCCCTATAACTTGGGTTCCCTGTTTTTTCAACAAGCTGCAGACTGAACAGGATTTGACAGACCATCAGGGGAGCGAGAGGTTGGTTTAAGTGGCTCATGCAATTAAAAGCTCTGTTTTGCTGCTGAAGAAAAATGTTTTGTCTCTCAGTGTTGAATAAATTGGATGGTTTCATTGCCTCATTTCACTTGCTTCTCCCTTCAAACCACACACAATAGATTTGGCACATCCTCATCCCCAGTGGCAGTGAATCTGTATTTTATGTAGCTGTCATCATATTTTCAACTGAATGATGGCTTTTCTTTTGGGTTTGTTGTACCTCTTGTCTTTAGAGACTTTTTCCTGTTTACAGCTCCAGTAAAGTTTGTAAATGGTGTCACTTGCTTTGCTTTGGCTTTCTTCACTCCAGCTCAGGGGTGTCCAGTCTTATCCACCAATGGCTGGTGAGGCAGCAGGTTTACTTCCCAACAAGCCTGAGCTCATCTGATTCTACTTGTTTATTCAGATAATCTCCGCCTTTAAACAAGTGACCAAACGTGCATCTGTTTTGGTGGAATGAAAAACTGGACACCCCTGCATTAACAGCACACACACACACACACACACGTCTAGTCTCTGGTTAACCAGTACATTTCAGAGAACTGTCTCATTTTATACTGAATATGCTTCTCATATTACACTCTGGACTCTCAGTTAGCACATACTTTGCTGTACCTCTGGTTACTGCCACCGCAGGCACCATTAAGTCCTGTCACTTGACTTAATTAGCTACAGTTTTTCTCCCAGATCACTTTAATTTCATTTGGACTTAAAGAAAATATAAATATAAACCCGAGGTTTAAATACAGAAAAGTCAGGAACGAGAGAATGACAGAGAATAGGAGAGAGAGAGACAGACAGAAAGACAGACAGACAGACAGAGAGAGAGTAAATCTGCTTTAAAATATCAAGGTGAAAGTCATCATCGCTTGCGTAGTATAGACCCAGCTCCCAACCCAACTTTGTGAATAGATTAACGGTGATATTTTTTTATCACGCGATTAGAGTCTCGCGTTAACGCCGTTAACGGCCCACCACTAATATATATATGGTAGGTCATTATAGCTCTGGAATGTTATCACTGAGAGTTTGTGAGTTTAGTTCCTGATGAAGCCATGGCTATCTGTGATCAGGAGTGTCCTCAATCTCTCAGGATGAGTAGGATGGCCCTCCCTCTCCCCCATCACTCAACACAATGCTAACTGACAAGGGGGTCTTAACTGATATAACAAAGTTAGCAGTTAGCGTTTCTCTCCAAGTGTACTGAACTGCTGGTGTTGTTTCATATGTCTTGGAAGAACCATAGTCTGGTGTACCGTCCCAATGTTGGTAACATTGTGTGATTGGAGGAGACCTGGCTGATCGGTAAGGATTTGCAGAGATTATATTGGGAACAAACTTAAAGAAATATGTTTTTTTTTTAAATAAAATAATTAATAGAACACATTCTCTCCTAGATCCTTAAAACCTTCAATTAACGGGTCGTTTAAAACCATATTGTATTATGACATATAAGGAGCATAAATACCCTTTTTCAATTTTAAAGAAACTCCATATCCTTACAATAAGAACCCTTAAATTAGTACGGAACCTTTATATCATGTAAAAATTCTTTAAAACAATGAAGAATCCGTAGAGAACCAAAAGTGGCTCTTCTGTGGCATTATTCAAAGAACGCTTTATGATTTTTTTTACATGAAAACGCAAATACTTTCTGTTTTTTTATTGGTTCGTTCACCATGAAATCTTCACAAAGAGTTCCAAGAGCAGTTGTCCAGAAATGTCAAAAATGAACCACTGAAATGGTTTACATTATTACTTTATAATGAATGTCAGAGACACAACCCTGAGCCAAAAGTCCTCCCATAGTCCCATAGATATGTAATGATTACTGTGTGCCTTTTTGGTTTGAATATTGGAGTTGAATTTACTAACTCTATATGTAGAGCTGCTGCAGTCATCATCCCTTCACTGCCGTCAGCCTTTACAGGTTGATCATATAGAATGTTCTTGAGCTGAATGGGGAGATTGATAGATATTACAAAGCTGGAACGCTCTTCAGCATCATCTGCAGGGAAGCTGAGCCTGCAGTCAGGTGACCGTCTGCCTGCCCCGGGCCAACAGTCAACGAGTGGCCCGTAAATGTTTTACAAGAACAGGCTAACGGTCCAGCATGCTCTGTCAGTCAGATAATGCTTCAGCTCTGCAAATCCCCCTGACAGCGGCTGTGAGAAGATGAACAAGGTGCTGCAACCAGAGAATGCCCAGCCTGGAGCGAAGGTTATCATTACATATCAACTCTGGGAGGACTTTTGGCTCAGGGTTGTGTCTCTGACATTCATTAAGTGGCGAGATGATTATTGTATAATTCATAATTCATTAATAAAGTTTTGGGTATTGACTCATTATTAAATCAGCTCAGTATTTCAGCTGAATGTTAAATCACCTTAACCAGTGATTTCCAGCATTAAAACAAATTTTAAATTCAGTTTTCATTTCGGATGGTGAACGAGAACACAATTTCATAGCAAACCTCTGTGAATGGCTTTATTTACTTCTAAGCAACTGAATTTTGTTTACATTATGAAAAAAAAATGGTGGATTTGTTTTATTTAAGCTTTAAGTTTTTTATTTACTATTTTGCAGGGTTTTGATTTTACTTTGGAAACTGCCTATGACATAACTTTAAACAACTGATGAGTCAATAATGCAGATTAATTTCTCAGCAATTATGAAGATAGTTTTAAGTCTTCCCTGTTACTGAGTGAATAATAATGCAATATGAATGAATATAAAAATATATGAAAATCTTTGCATGTATATAAAAATGACATATAGATATTTTTGCATTCAGTTTGCAAACATTACATGCTTGTATATAATTTTATATACATACTAATTGCACTCTTATTCACACAGTATATGTAATGTATGGGTATGTAATGTAAACGGAATGTGAAATGACAACGACTTCCTAAGGTTAACACAGAATTAACGTCTAGAAAAAAAAATCAGTGTTTTTCCTGTCACGTGTATTAATGTGTTACTCCTTGCCCTTCTCTCTTTCTCTCTGTAGTGGAGCTTGTTCACTGTCCCCGCTCTAATTGGGAGTGATTCATATTCTGCGGTCTTTTTGCACATATCTGCGGGCGGATAGGTTTACCTGGAGTTTGTATAAATCAGTTCAGCACGTAAGTGGATTAACGGTGGAGGCTCCTTGGCCTTTTAAGGTCACACTATATCATTTTCACGCCGGAGGCTAAAGTTACCCGGCTAATGCTTCGTCCATGCAACGCATGACTGGGGCACGGCATTTCGGGCCTGCGGTGCCTGGCATGCCTGACCCCTCCCCTCCGCCCCCTCTCCCCACCCCTCGCCGTCTCTCCAGGGAGGGAGATTAATTAAATTCAAATTATGCGCTGGGCTCTGTTCACCTTTAATAACAGTCTTGTAGCTGAGCTCAGGCCAGGTGGGAGAGAGAGAGTGGAGGCCAAAACCCTCAGAAATCCCCCTTTTCATCTGGAGAGACGCAAACAAAGGAATTCAATTAAAGCCACGGTTTAGCCTTTTGATAGCCTTTTGAGACCCGCAGACTAAATAGAGGAATAAGGAAGGAATGCAGGTGAGGAGGAGAGAAGTGCAGCGGCCTTTAAGTCACTATTGTGATTTGTGTCACACAGTTATTTAAATATAATTGATTAAATATGACATTGTTACTCACAAAGTTGCTTATATAACGCATTGCAATTACATGAAATGCACGTCTTTTGGTGACACTCTGACTTTTTTGCTTTGGGTTTGATGCCATAAAAGGACAAGAAAACATGGGACACGTGTAAAGGGTGAGCTTTCTTTCAGTAAAATGTACAGTTTTATAGGATTTCTCCTCTTGTAACAGTAAACAAAATCAACATGAATCAGAAGTAACTCCAACCTGTAAGGCAAACTTCCGCCAAATGATGTTTTGGCGTTAATGAGGGGTTTTGGCGTTAAAGATAATCGCAATAGACACTATTAGCTTTCAATGTATCATCATATATGTATACATACATACACACACACACATGTACACAGAAACACATGTATACACAAAACGTATAGTGTATGATATAAAACAATCTAAACAAACGAATGTAGAGGTGGAGTGCTTTTTCTCACCAGTGTGTGTGAAAGGGGGAAGAACACAGAAGGGCCTTCTTTGGTGTCCCGATGAAAGACACGTGATGAATAAGATTGCTGGCTGGACGGCGCTGTGGACTGGCCGCTGTAACCGTACCTGGAACACATGTTTTTGCTGAGGAGTTGAAAGATGGCACTCCTAGGGCCAGAATGGACTGCTTGTAACCTTGAGCAAACATTAAACTGATTTACCTTTGCGAGCTGCAACTGTTTTCCGCATAAGAGCCGCACAAGGCACAAAGGAGACGCCGCGCCGGAGCGGCATTGTTTATTTATTTTATTTTCTCTCGGACATTCCAGCAGCTGACAGTTATTCCCCCCGCCCCAGACGCCCCACGCTTACACATTTCTCCAGACTCGAGACGCGATGCACTTCCAGCGTGCACTACCACTCTCTCTCTCTGTCTCTCTACCATTCTCATTCTCTATACCTAATGCTCTCTCTCACCTCCACCCTCTCTCGCAGTCTCTCCCTTTCTTCCTCTCTCTTTCTTTCTTTCTTTCTCTCTCTCTCTCTCACTGATATCTTTGCCTAACTTTCTCACTCTCTTAAAATCTCCAATACTCTCTCTCCCACCAGCCCTCTCACTCCCTCTCTCGCTCACACGCTCCGTGTCTCTCTCTCTCTCTCTCTCTCCCTCCCTCTCTCGCTCACTCGCTCCGTGTCTCTCTCTCTCTCTCTCCCTCCCTCTCTCACCCTCCATCCTCCATCCTCCCTGCATTCTCTTCATGGCTGAAGAGTGGCTTTCTACGAAATGTCAGAGTAGCCAGATCATTACATGTGCGTGTCCAGTTACACTTCCATTAATGACCGTGAAGAGAAGCCGGTCCTGCTGTCGCTCGCTGTGGGCAGCCATCAGCTCTGTACATGAGAGACTATTTCTTTATTTTTTAAAAATCTCCACTTCATCTGCATTAATTGGGACGTGTCCCACAGTCGCATTGCACCAGCGTCACTCTCCGCATGACCCCTGCACTTCATCAGGGGTCAGCCTTGCACTGTAATTCACACTAACACTAACGCAGGGAACTATTTTGGCATAGAGTATCGTGTGCACTAAAAGAGAGCCTCGAGGGGATAGACTTGTCACTCAGCAATTCCAGGAGGCAGTAAAGAAGGCTCCCATACTTGCAAGGCAGCCTCTCAGTCATCTGGCTGTGCTCCGTGAGGAGCATGAGGGATCAGCCAACGCGTCCGTGGGTCAGGCCTCTGGGGTGCAGTGCTTTTCAAAACCTCACTGCCTCTGCTCCCCTGCATGGCCATATTTTACACACTGCCCTGAGAACTAAAACCCAGAGGCTTGATGCTTCACCTATGCTGATCACGTAAAAAAAAAAAAAAAAAAAACGACACAAAACTGTGGTAATGAATTAGTGTGAATGACCTGCAGGCTCGATCTTTGGAAATTCCTGCCTGAACCTCTAAAAGCAACTGCTGATAAAAGTGTGCTGTGTTGAAAAAAGCTAAGTTATCATGGGGCAGCTGGTGGCCTAGTGGTTAGGGAGTTCAAAATATTCAGAATATTGTGGGGATTTGAACCCCAGTGATGCCACATCCATCCGCATTTGGAAGGAACATTTGAATGACCTTTATTTATATATTATCTTTCATTTTAGAAAAAAACTAGTTTCACTGCAGAGACAAAAAAAACAAAAGTGTATAATTTATTGTATACCAAAATGTTGATAATAACTTATAAGGGTTACAGTAACAACAGCCAGGAAGCAAGAGTTCACAGTAAACCAAGAAAAGACAAAAGACCGTCAGCAGACACCTAAAAGAGACCACAAAACTGGACAGTCCAAAAAGGGAGGATGAGTGAGAGAGAGAGAGAGAGTGAGAGATAGACCGAGAGAGAGATAAACTGAAAGACAGAGAGAGATAGAGAAAGAGAGAGCGAGAGAGAGAGACAGAGAGACAGAGAGAGATGGAGAAAGAGACAGCGAGAGTGTGAGCGAGATAGAGAGACAGCGAGAGAGAGAGTGAGAGAGAGAGATAGAGAAAGAGACAGCAAGAGAGAGAGTGAGAGAGAGAGATAGAGAAAGAGACAGCGAGAGAGTGAGTGAGAGAGAGTGACAGAGAGAGGCAAACAGAGAGAGAGAGAGAGAGAGAGAGAGAGAGACCTGGGCTACAGTTTAAAAAAAAAAGAAAAACTGAAGAAGAGAGTTTACAGGGCCAGCTGGAGGTGGTGGTGCGGCCCCCGCTGTGGCCTGTTCCCATACACTGTGTTAATTTGTCTGTTTGACAGACTCAGCAGACAGGCCTCTGGAACACTGCCCGGACCGCTCAACCATTTCCTGAATGGGGCTCCATCCTGCCCCCCTCCACACCCCTCTCTCTCTCTCTCTCTCTCTCTTTCTCTCTCTGCCTGTCTCTCTCTCTCTCTCTCTCTCTCTCTCTCTCTTTCTTTCCTTGTTTCTCTCTTTTCTCTCTTTGCTTCTGTGTTTCTCTCTTACTTTCTCCCTCTCTCTCTCTGTTTTTCTGTCTCGCTCGCTCCCTCTTTTTCGTAAATCCCTATGTTCAGTCCTCTCTAATGGCAGGTACAATGTTTACACCTCTCTCTCTCTCTCTCCTGGGGCCATAAGTCATTGGTAAGGCCAGTGGCCTGTGGCTAGACTGTCTGCTGTGTGCATTCATGACATTTGCATGGCGGCTGGTGGAGGAGTTGTGGTCATTTGGGGATGAGCTGAGACACTGGGGCTTTTTTATGAGGTATTTCCAATATGTGTTACTTCGTACTTTGTGAAATAATTGAACTTTTAACCTGAATCCTTTCACTCTTTTAGCATTCACAGTTCACATCACGATCTTAAACCCAGAGCAATCACCAGGTAAACCCAGATAACTTAGAATCTCTATTCTCATAAAGGTACCACCTTGATATTCTGCTTATTATGGATGGGGACGTTTCATTATGAAAGTGGCTTTTATTTGAATTTTCACTGTGTAACAGTCAGGGATCATGATTCAGGGGAACATCCTCAACAGACAACATACTTCTGCATATTTTACTGAATAATTACTGTTTATTTGTTGATTTTGAAAGGTGAATTTGAAAGTGAAATGTTCAAGTATGTACCCACACAAACCCACACACACATTAGAACATCCAAGAACATCCACGAATAGTGAAAAAACGTGTTTTGGTAAAACAAAAAAATGCCTCAAAATGCCTATTTTTATAGTGTAAACCTTAAATATGCCCCCAGAACACTTTAATATCATTAAAAACTCAGTTTAATGCATTAGCCTTAAAGGTAAACCCATATTTGCCTCTTTAAATTTAAATTCCCCACCAAGATATGCAACTCGGAAGGTCGCGGGACACCGTGGTTTTTGGGGAATAAAGCCTGATCTACTCTGGCTAAAAATACAAATGGCTAGTTGGCAAGTTCTCCTAGAGATCTACCGAACTGTGGAGTTTAAAGTGTCTGAGTGCTTTCCCCGCCGAGATATACAACTAGGAAGGTCACGGGACAATAGTATTGGGACACTGTGGTGAGGTGAATGTGTCCCCTTGCGTGAAAACATCCAGAAAAATATATATTTATTGCCACAAAAAAAGCAAAAGGAGGATATTTGCAGTTTCCGCGTTATTGTGGGGATTTCCACATAAAACTATGAGTTTGGTTCTCCAAAAAATCTGCATGTGACTGAATCCGCGACTCCTGATCCACGTAAAACTGGGGGATTACTGTAATATATATAAATGTTAGACATATTATACATACTACTACTACTACTACTACTTATAATAATAATAATAATAATAATAATAATAATAATAATAATAATAATAATAATAATATCAACTATTACATTTGGTTTAATAGCAAAAAAAACAGCTTAAGTAATGTTAACACATTTCACACGTAGAACCTGTTCTCGATGTATTAATAAAAGCTCTGAGTGTTTCTTACTGCTGCTTGCTGCTTTTCCCAGTGTGCGCTTCATGATTTAGTGATGTCTGCATTGTGCAGCAGAAACCACAGTGTGTTCTGACCCAGGCCTGACCGTCCCTGCTGGAGTGAGGCCACAGGGGGTCAGCTAGCGAACTGCAGCTGACCACTGGACACCAGTCACATCAGTGGTTTCCAGTCCTACTTCTGGGGACCTTATGCTCTGCATTATTGTTTTTGCTTGCTCACTTCCTAAGCTAACATTCCTGATTCAGCTAATTATCAAGCTGGGTCAGATGTCTTAGAGTCGAGAAAGCATAAACATGAGCAGAGCACGGTGTCTAGAGCACCAGGACTGGAAAACACCCTCTGACAGAATCTCTCTCCATAAATAAAGTACCAGCTGGGATATCTCTCATTCAGTCTATTCTCTCTACATTCTGTTGTATTGTAATTCTGGAATTAAGGTGCTGAAATGGGGTAAAACTGCAATAAATGACGTTTGATTGCTAAAGTAAATGGACATAAGGATAGTTTGCATTTGTCATGAGTCAGACTGTACTGCATGGATCTTCCTGACTGAGAAAGAGATGTTATCCAGGCCATAAACCGCAGTTCCTGAACGCAGCTTACAGCCCCTGTATGTTTTAATAGATACAATATGTGGAAATATCTGAGGTGCAACCAACTGCTCAGCTTTAATTTCTAAAGATTCGAGATTAGGAAGAAGAAATATGCTTATAGAAGTATATATTTTAGCAAAACAACATTCCTCAAGGCGTTGGGGCAGCATAGACAGGGCCAGTGTTTACTGGACCACACAATACAAGTCACCAAGACCTAGACTAAACATAGAGCGAATAAACAAGACAGAGCAGCACAATACTACATTACAACACAGTAAGAACACAGCACTGCAACAATAGGCTCCAAGCACGACCGTAAACATGCTGCATTAAAATTACTGGACAAGACAGTCTGACATCATCAGAATCAGAATCAGAAAATTGTATTGATCCCGAAATTGCTGATTGATACCAGACACACAGCAAGAGACACAGGGACAAAAACAAAATAAAATTATATCTAAATAAAAATAGTAGCCTCACTTGCATTTCATTTTTGACTGGTTAGATGTACAATTTTGAAGATTTCCTATACAACAAGTCAAGTCAAGTAGATTTTACTGTCATTTCTTTTAAAAGTCTTTAAAAAGCTTGACTTGGCACTAAATGGCCTGTTATCGAGTGCAGGAACAGAAAAAAGAGTGATTTTTATTTTATTCATTTGTGATGGGAAAAATGCCAGCTATGTCATATACTGAACTCATATTTTTGGGTAAAATGCTTGTCTGTCTGATTGTTTGTTAGATAGTTTGTTGGTAATGGGGAGGGTTTTTTTTTCCAAATGCAATTTTAGCTTCATTCAGTTTCGCCCATTAGCTTTACCTGTACTAAAATCACTGTCACACATGGCCTCTTTTGACCAATTATTTATTAGATTATTCACTTTCTTCGTCCCGTTCATAGTTATAGAAGTGCAAATGAATCCTGACACACTCTTTTTATGACATTACAAAATATGTACAAATTTTACATTTCAAAACAAAACGAGTAAAACAACTAAAACAAGAAACACAAGTTAAATGTAAAATGTGGAATTCGAGTATTATAAGTTATTAGTGCAGGTACTGGTCAAAGTTATGCTTGTGTTCATTTTCTCTTTTTTATTATATTTGCCTCTTAATACAACTTCCAAACCAACAAACAAACACACAGAAACATTGAATGGCTGTTTATACCGGTCAGCATCCAGGCTGAGACTACTCCTATTGCTAAGCTCATCACGTGTGTCATATTTTCTGTTTCTGACCTTCCATTGGGACAAGCAAGTCTCTGTCTTCCTGCATTAGCACATTTTTACTCTGTTTCTCTTTACCTCTCTCTGCCCGACTGTCTTTTTTAGCGGTTCCCAAGCTGTAAGCTGCTGGAGCAGTGTCAGGTAAGGTTAGCACAGAGCCTGAGGCAAGACGGCACAGCAAAAATACAGCAACACACACACACACACACACACACACACACACACGTGCACACCAACATACCCAGACCTCCTACCTGAGGACAAGTAGGAAAAATAATTACCCTTACCTGGGCTACCTTGCTACCTATAAAAAAATCCTGCTATTCTTAAACTGATGTGTGAATGATTAGGGCGGAATACACAAATATGTTGCATCAGCTGCACTCCGACGCCAAGCGCTGCAACATGTCAGCTTAGCGAGGTTCATCTGATTGAGAGAGCCCGAGGCTAGTTTACGATAAGTGCTTCCGTTTTCCACAATGTTCCATTCAGCAGGAGCACATCTCCTTCTCTCTCCCTACAAGCCTGACCTCTTTTCTAGGTCACTCGACACTCGACACCAGTTTCACCTCTTTGTGGAGTCAAAAAAAGCAACTGTAGAAGGGCGGAGCTCCCCAGCGCTTTAAAGCGGTAAACAATATATCCTAGCCGCAGCTTCCGAAAGCTAAATTCACATCATTGCTGTAAAAAGTCATATCTTGCCAAGTAGAAGTGTCTTGAAGGGAAATTCCATCTCATTTTATAAGTATAAAAATGTTCAAGGTTCACACAGGGTGGTTAACTGTGCAATGGTGTGTGGTTGAGATACTCAAGGACAGTGATAGAAACCAGAAGTCACAATGCCTACAGGTGATGTGATGTTGATAATGGTAAAATGGTGCTAAATTGGAAAGAATGCATTTTCTTTAGGTGTGTTTGCTTTACAAGGCATTGTATGCACCTCTCAGCTAAATAGATTTTAGATATCAGAACTATTAAAGAAGACATCTCAGGCAGAAAATTCATAACCATTTCATGTAATAACATTAAACTCTGAAGGCGCCTCATTCCTGTCAATATATTTATCGTATTATTGGATTTTTCACTGCAACTACCTCAGATCAGTATTGCATCACACATTCATCTGCACAAATCTGCACTTTATCCTACATACAGTTTTGTTTCTTTATACTTGCAATTCATATTTCTCCTTCTGCTTCCATGTAAGTAAATTATTTTTTTCAATCTGTCGTACGCCAGATGCACTATTGTGCGATTGTATACTTAACCAATACAATTGGTTTGATCTGATTAAATATAATTTACATATTAATTTTTTGTCATTAATAGACATCATACGTCATACATCATCTCATAAAGACCAATATCAGATTGCCCAGTTGCTCTTTCCATTATGTGAACCATTCATTCATCAATAGAAGTGGTCCAGTACCTTGTTTTTCTAAAAAAGTTTTGTTTTGACAGTGATGGATAATGAATACTTTTAGGATGATTTCACATGCCAGGATATCATTTTTTTGCACTGAAGAGAAATCCTGACAGCACATTAGCAGGAGCGAAATGCAAATCAAGCCCAGAGATAAGGTAATTAATTCTAATTGAGACATTTCCTGAGGACTTTCAGCTGGAGCCGTTGCGTTTGATGGAGCTGGGGGTTCCATATGTTGGCCAGAAGTACACATCTGTGCACAAGGACGAACGCCACTGCAGCGGAAAAGCCTGGCACGCCAGTCTACCAAGGGCAAATCTCGATAGAATAGAACGCAACAAGAAAATGACGAAAACCAAACATAGCATAGAGGGATTCGACTGACTGCTCACACTGGACCCCAAAGACGCCTGACCCCCACCAGGCCTAAAAGCAGACGCTCAATTAAAATTCTTTAAGGCCACTGTTTGGATTCTGGGTCTGGATGACTAATGAAGGGGGGGGATGGGAACGCGAAAAAAAATGCACTCAAATACTTGAAGCTGTTCCTCTTGAAAACGAATGAGTGGGATGTCAATCAAAGATGAGTGCTTTGCATTTACGTCCTGTTGCCATTCTCTCCTCCGCCAGACTGCTTAACACTTAGCACAATCCTGAGAGCAGCAGTCGCGCATGGCCTTGCTGCGGGATTCCTCCTGAGGCCTGTCTGTGTTTGAATGCTACGTGTTGAATGAGCACACCAGTGTGGCTCTGGATCTGGGCCAAGGGGCCAGCAGCCCACCTGGTGACAGTCGTCAATGGGACACAATGAGATAAGGCCGAGACACAGAGAGAGAAGGAAGTGAAAGATGAGAAGAAATGAATGAAAATACAAGCAGGACAGACTGGGAGGATAGCGGGCGGCCAATTTGTGCACATGAATGTTTTAATGCTGTTGACACACGGTTCATCATGCCCATGGAATCTAATATAAATTTTATTAAATTACATATTTTTAATTCCGGCGCCCTCAGCGAGTGTCAGCCTGTTACGGCATCTCTGCTCATTTCTGCGCTTTCCTATTTATTTTCCTGTTTTCATTCTCTTTAGTTTTTTATTTAATTACTCGTGAATAAAATCCGATATAATGGACAGTTTTGTGTTTGTTTCGGGCATTTCAGTTCTGTCAAAAAAAAAAATCCAATTTGTGGGACTAATAAAGGATTTTATAAAGGATCTTATTTTTGACATTTTTTAACGTACAATTAATAAATGAAACCCAACTCCTAAGCACATTTGGCATGAAAAGATAACGGAGGTCACAGGTTTTGGAATAGTTAGTTAAGATTTGTAGCTGATTCAAATATGTAATAATGTAATAGTGTCATGTTAACTTTACTGGAAAATGCCATGACATGCTACAGTGTTTGATGTTAATTTATATATTTATATATATTTATATATGATATGAAATATTATCTCTCATGACAATTACTTGTAGTAACATGATTTGTTAATTACATAAGAAATAAATGCCCCACAACGTTTTCCAGTGCAAGTGTATGGCATGGTTATGTTATGTAAGGTGTTAGCCACATGCCTACATGGTTTCCAAGAGGGTCTTTAAACTAAAGCTTTGGCAGACAATGCCAGGCCAGATTTTCACATGAGCACAGGTGCCATGCAAAATGTGCCCTGATGTGCCTTTGAGTCATCAACAAGCTCCGTGCAAAACCGAAAATGCGAGTTCAGTGACGAAGAGATAGTGGTAAATGTGATAAATAAAATTCCTCCTACCAAAACATTTTACAAGGCTGTGGCTCAGTACTGACACAACACACCACTGACTGCACAGGAAATCTGCATTTTCTGTGCCACTTCGTCTCACACACGAACATCTGATCCTGAGAGTTTAAACAGTGTTCTGATGGTAAACATGTCTGGATGTCCATATCATCGATGTTATTCCATAATTAAAAGAAATTTCTCAACAACACATCATTTGAAACTCTAATGCAAGTGTACAAATGTGCAAACCCACATCACAGTTAGTCAGCATGAACGTGGCCGCCACAAGTAAATTGAGGAGAATATGTATAATCAACTACACGCATTTTGTTTTGCACCATGCACCATGCACTGCTTGTGCCTGAAACTAACACAAAAGGCACCATAAAGAAACCACAGTTATTATAGTCATTATTTAAGTTTCTAACATTATTGTTTGTTTTCTTTTCAGGTTGACTGGGATTGGACAAAGAGTAGTGTGTGTCTGTGTGTGTGTGTATGTGTACACACACGAGTGTACACTTACAACATGCATGACATCTCAGTGAAATTCCTGCATTAAACTGTGACAGCTATAAACTTAGCAAAGTGACTTTGTGACTGTTACATTTTCTTCCTGTGCAAGCGCAGAGAGTTATCATTCTCAAGGGAAAGTCCATACCGAATCAAGTGCTCTGTATGGAATGAATTAGACAGAGAGGGAGAGAGAGAGAGAGAGAGAGAGAATGAAAGAAAGAAAGAAAGAAAGAAAGAGAGGGAGAATGTGCTTGTGTGTATCTATGAGTATGAGAGAGAGAGAGAGAGAGAGAGAGAGAGAGAGAGAGAGAGAGGGAGAGAGAGAGAGCAGAATATATTCATCTTTTACGTTGGTTGTAAATCCGGGCCCCACGCGCTGTCGGCTTGAATCCACCAAGACACTTGGCCTTTATTTCCGTGTGGACTTTGAGGCTGGCTCGAAATTAGTTCAGGGGATCCCAGCTCTCTCCTGCGTCTCGGCTGAGTTTGGAGCAGGCGCAGGCTTTTGGCACAGAGACGGACCCAAAACATGTGGGGCGCTGCTTAATTCTGCACTATTTCAATCCGGGGTCAACATTTAATGAGCTCCGTTTTTACAATGGACTCCCCTCAGAAAAGCGACTGGAGACAGAGAGAGAGAGAGAGAGAGAGAGAGAGAGAGAGAGAAGAGGGGAAGGAGAACGTTTACCTTAGGGAGGCCGAGTGCCAATTTCTCTCTTTATGAATTCTCTGTGACTGTATGAAGGCAAAATATCAGCATTCCTCTTTAGAAATGTCCTGAACTGCATGGTTCTGAATGAATAGGAGAAGCTCGGGCCGGCTGCGGTGACCGTGCAGTCCTACATTCTGGCAGGTCCCGTTTACCATGTGCAAGCCCTGGAAGTGGGACTTAATCTTGGGCCCAATCATTCTTTCAAACGACTAAATACCTCCGGCTTATTTTCCTTGGCGAATGTTTTTGCTCACATGATCAGCATAATGAAATGGCAGGGGAAACTCTGGACCGGCCGCTTCCATGGGCAATTAAGTATGACTTAACGGTTCATACAATTCCTCCATTCTGTGAGGTGCCTGTTGAGTGGAGAGCGAGGCTTGCGTGTGCCTGTGGCTCATCCAGCGGAGTCAGAAGGAGGCAGTGAAAGCAGTGGTTAGGCCTCGTTAAGGTAACTACAAGCATTCGAGTGTTTCTTCCCATGAAATACTGAAGTGGCTTGGGGTTCCTAATTAGTCTGCTTGTGTCGTGGAGGGCACAGTAACTGAATTGGGAATTGTTGTCTTAAGATGAAATGTGCATGCGTGTCTGGGAGTTGGTGCTTATGCAGGGCTGGAAAAGTCTTGTGGGTGAAGGTGAAAAGATTTTGGAGTGGTTCTCACACTCTGCCCTTTGTAGCAACTCTTGTTCGTTTGGAACGCATTATGCGAACGTTCTCTCATAACAGCTCCTAATGGCTGATGGTGCACAAAAGAATTTGTGTTAGTTTCACAAAATGAGTGGGCAGGGATAAAAGGCAGTGATGGACATCAAGAACTTCATTTATGACCATTCTCAAAGTTTCCCCACTGGCAGTCACCTGCATATCAGGGCTTCATGCCTGGACAGAGTTGGAAGCCACTTTGGTTTGTTTAGTGGAGCTGGCTGTGGGGTGGACTTGACTCTCTCCAGCGTTTTTGACACAGAGCTCTTGTATCAAGGCTCAAAGATGGAAAGTGATGCCAAGATGATAAGGTTTTGAGTTCCAGCAGATGATTGATTTGACTCAGTCCCAGCTTGACTCTTAACAGGGATTAGGCCATGTCATTGAAGTCTGCTCTCCTGTCGGAAACTGATACCAGGATTAATTCTGCACTCTCGATGGCCAAAAATGATGACGGGGGGAAAATTTAGCGTGTATTTTTCTCCCACTTCCTCTAATGAGATGCATTTAACTTTCTGATCTGTAAGCAAGTTCTCCAATATTGACCAGACTAGGATACATTATGCATTTCCAAGGCTTCTGCATAAAGATTTCTGGTGGGGCTCTCAAAAACAAACACTTGTTGCAATGGTGGCCCACAGAGTGTCAGAAATCCATATGGTGTTTTCAGTAACTTCATTTGAAGCAACTGTTGCAGAACACACATTGGTGTATTTGTAATGTATATTGAAGAATATGTGTAGGTAGGACTTGAACCCAGCTGCATAACATTGACATGACCATGCCAAATCTCACATGTAATGTCAGATATTATATATTTTCATAAGTAGGGTTGGGAATCGAAATTTAGTTCGATTTGAAAATATCCGGTACCGGGTTCGTGCTTGGTTTATTTTTGTTTCAGTTCTATAAATCAGTTCTTAAAACTAGAATGGCAACTGGCTATACCTATAACAGCTGCATGCGTCAATTGATGCTGTGCCCAGTTTTGCACAAGACACTTCCTGATACAACGCTGCTGCAGTTTGTTCAGGAGTTTAGTTCTGCAGCCTGTCAGCAACATCCACACAAGCTGCAGCCAGCAGACACAAAGTGTCCAGTGGACTTTGGACCCAGAGCCCGCCGTACAGCGCCAGTCACCGAATCAGAATCAGAATCGCGTTTATTGGCCGAGTATGTGAGCGACACATACAAGGAATTTGATTCCGGTCGATGGAGTCTCTCAAGCACAACAGTATAAAACAACAACAATATGTGAAAATCTGTGTGTACATGTGCCTACACCACACCCATATGTCTCTTACAGAGCAGCTGCTGCTCCAATAGGCCAATAGACACGATTCTGATTCTGATTCTGAAGAAATGATCAAACACCGTCAAACACCGCAACTGCTAGGACTTGTGTGGTTATCTGCCAGGACCTGTTTTAGTTGAGATTCGCTAGGTTGGTTAAAAAAAAAAAGTTAAGCCCAAATACGTATTTATTTTACTTTCTTCAGTTGTTTATTTAATGTCAAATAGTTTTATTGTTAACAAATCAGTTAACTGTTTGGTATGAATCATTCTGAACAAAGTTTGTTTTGTTATTTAAACAGTTTATTTATTTATTTATTTTAGCTTTGTGGAATCAAAATACGGAATCGATAAGAACCAGAATCGATTAAATGTAACCGGAACCGGGAATCTGAATAAAAAAAAAATTCAAAAGATTCGCGTCCCCAGCCATAAATCTTAACAGATTATGGCCATTAATCTAACAGCGTCATGTTACCATGACTGACAGCTGTCATGATCCATAGGCCAGATCCCCTGGCCAAGCCTTAAGGAAGCCTGCAGGAAGATCGACTTTGCGGTTGCGTTTCAAAAGACTGTTGGAATCGGTGTGCCATTCCAGTTCCAGGCCATTGTCTTTCATACAGTCTGTAAGAGGGATTTAAAAGTAACATTAGTAAAATCAGAGTGTATATAGGTTCAAGATTACTTTACGTTTCATCACTGACCACGGTGCAACACTTCTTCCACTATGTCTCTCATTTCTGCTTATTTATTTCTTCTTCCCCATCTCCCCTTTGAAAAAAATACTCTTAAGTGACATTGATTTAAGTGTAGCTTTACAGGTTTGAGTTACAGATGTGGAATACTTGAGCACTGATGTATGTCTCTGGATATGAGTGTCAGCTAAATTCCGTAAATGTAGATGCAACATATAACAGAGTGCAACAGAAACGATACAAACAATACAATAAATAGACACCACAACAATTGTACCGTAACAAAATAAATAAACATAGTGAACCTCCCAGAATGACAAGTGTTGCACCATAATTAAAATTATTACATAGGAGGCAATTAGCAGGAATGACAGAAATAATGCAATAAATAAACAATACTGCAATGTTAGTCCTCCATTAAACACACTAACATCCACAAGTATAGTGTATGTGTGCTACTTGGTGGTCAGACAGATGTAAATATGTGTATTTGTATTTGTATATATGTGTATTTCTGCTGCTTTGAGGTTTTTGTTCCATGAAAATAATAATATCCTGTTCCCCTTCAGTTGTTCAAGAACAAAACCCAGATTTAGAATTAGATCTAGATCTCGAATTGCTGCCTATTGTTAGATGCGATACCATTGTTACATCATAACCGAGTCATGAGTTCTGTGAAATTCCAATGCCATGAGTGTGTTAGACCGTATAGGAACCATGGGTTTTAACTTTTATTCCATGTGCCAGAAGGTTTCTTTCCTCCTTGTTCAACAATCTACCTTTCCATTGTCGTAACGTCCTCACAGCTATCTAGATTAGATTCGGTCTCCAACAATAAAATGTAATCAGAACATCCACAGTTGCCTGAAGTAAATGTCCAGCCTCAGACTCAAAAAAAAAAGAAAGAAAGAAAAGCAAAAAAGCAATCTCGGAATGGTCAAAAAGAGCGACTCCATCTCTATTCTTTCCGCTGTCATTGTGTGTGAGTACAGTGGGCAGGGCAACACAGGCTTTCTGGATCAGGGCAGATGAAAAGACTTTGATTCTCCCAGGCAGACTGACCCGACAGGAGCAGGTGTGCCAGAGATCTGGTTTCAGCCCTCCCGGAGCGCTAACCACCTGCCCTTGCTCACCTTGGGCCCCCCCATCCATTGCAGTCACCTTATCGCCACAATCAATCGCAACAATCACTTTTATTGGATCCTGTTTCAAGTTTGGATCACTGCGCTTGGCAGCCGCAGCTTGTGTCTTTTCACTCTGACAGAAGTTCTGTTGGAGCACGGCGCTATGATCCGCCGCATCCTCGCGCTGTAGCAGATTTGTTTTTGCAAAGTCCAGGTCTTCTTGTCTCTCTAATGGTTTCCATCAACTCTGTGACATTATGAATGAACAATGATGAGCCGTGGAAAAGAATGATCGTGTTTCCATTAAAATAGTGAGGTTTCTTGGCTTTGAGGGCTGACATTCGATCCTTTCCTGTAAACGGACACATTCAAAGGAAAAGGGCCGGATTAGGCTCCTGCTTGGCAAAAACTCAATCAAATCTGCCTCTTTTCCGCAAAACAGGTTTGCCTCTCACTGTATGTGCTATTATTTCATACATAATACAGATAGAATAGAGTGCAGTGTGAGGAGAGCAGGTCCTGTTTCAAATCCGTCAGGTTTGCCTCATCAGAAAGGAACTAATGAATGCCTCTGTTTGTTCGTTTTTTTTTTCTTTGATGATGTAAAACCTCTACTAAATGCATGCAATTGTAAAATCTCTCCTGAGCCTGCTGTCCCAGCAATGTCTGCGGCGCATCAGGCTGAAAGTGCTTCAAGTGGAATTCCTCTCTAAATCTTAGTGTTGTGTCGCACTTGTATTGACACGTCCCGTAAGCACAGTAGCACTCTTGAAGGGTCAGGGGCTCGGAGATGTCTCTAAAAGGTAACCAAAACAGCACTTGGGCATTCCTTCAGCCAAACAAGCACGTTAGCATGAAAAACAAGTACCCTGTGCTGGTTCAGTAACTCACTTCTACTCCTACAACTGCACAGCCGTGTGAAAAACTTTGGGTTCCCTCTAAAAATGATTTCGCTCATGAAGTAAAACTAAGATCCATACTAAGGTCAGATATCTGAATGTCTTACCCGACCAATGGAATCACAGGTACCGTGTGGCCAATTTATAAAGCACAACCAACCTTTTACCTACAATTTACCATTTTGTTAGATGTAGGTTTTTGCTCACCACTGGTGTTTACCAGTCAGAACATCAGCAATTTCCTCTGGGAGCAGTACATTTTTCTGATTGATCACTCATCCATTTATTTCATAAACTGCAGATTTTGTTCTTAATAAACACCGGAAGGCAGCTGAGTGAACAACTATTAATGAAAATATATCAAAACAAGTTTTCTTTATGAGATGGAAAATTCTGTAACAGTGCATGTCTGACTCCTACTAACTTTTGTCCGGTGATCCACATTATAATTCGAATTAAGTTCATTAAGTTCCTTGCACAAAATGACTCTCACATAAAGAGATCTCACCAGCTTTATTCTTCACAGTTTCAGGCCCTTTCAAATAAGCTGCCGCTGGCCACGCTCCACCCATCCTTTGCTCCATCCACCCCTTATGCTGCTTGGAACCAAACGAACAAGCTAGTTCATACTGAACTGCGATAGAAAGTACTTACATCTCCCTCATCTGCTGGCTTGTTATGGACAGTAGATACAGATCGTCCACTACACTGAAGTTGGCTCCTTATTCACAGCTCCTTATTTGAATTTTCCGTTCCACCTTAAGTATTTAAGGTATCCAATTCTGATAGTTGCTGGGACATGGTCATCGAAAATGAAATGGCGGATCGTTAACCACACTAGTGGGTGGGGTCTCGACAGATGAGGGGCGGCTCCATGCAAATTGACCCAGTGTGACGTCATACTGGGCCCTCCGTCCAAACGGTCATTTTGAAAGGGCCTGAAACTGTGAAGAATAAAGCCACAGACCTTTTATAACTAAAGTGAGTGTTGCTTTAAGTGAGTAATGCAAATACATCTTATGGTTGGTAGGTTTACAGTTATAGACTTATCTGTGTACCTCTCTGAGTAGACTAGAAACTATTTCAGCCATGTGTTATTTCCAACAGTAGCCAAAAAATGACCACTGATGAAGAAGCTAGAATGAATTATGCATTAAAAATGATCCACTGTCTGTAACTGTACAGCTTTAAAATTCACCGTCAAGGTAAGTGTGTCTAAAAACAGCTAAACACACTGTACTGACCCTGAGCCAGCGATTCACACTCTATGGGATGAGACAACTGTACAAGAGGAAGAAAGAGAGAAAGGGGAGGAAGAGAAGAGGGAATCCTCAGGCATACAGCATAAACAAAATCCTGCAGATACAGTCAGCTCCAGCTTCACGACCTGGAGGGACAGGCAGTGACTGCAAAATGAGATAGACCCTCTCCACCCATCAGTTCTAATGCTCTCTCTCTCTCTCTCTTTCTCTCACACACACACATACACATACACACACTCTCCCCGCTCTTTGTCTTATTATGTCAGAAATGACCTCATTCCAACCGAGCCGCACTAGCTGCAGTTTCAGAAGCCCCCGAGGCCAGACGCACACAGTGCCAGTGCTATCGCAGCCAGTATAAGCTTCATCCCCAGGGTCTAGCCTAACACACACACACACACTCACACAGGCCCAGAGCCTCACCAAGCCTGCAGGGGGACCAGCCTGCAAAGCCTGTTACAGGGGCTGCCTGTGCAAACAAACCCCTCCAGCAGGCCTGCAGACTGGGCCTGGATTCAGACGCAGTCCCACAGAGCTCCATTCATTTATAACTGGGGGAGAAAAGTGGTTATGTGAAATGGAAATGGTCTCGTTTTTTCATATCCTGCCCTGTTTTCTTCACACGGCTTGGAACTGTAAGATTACGACATCGCCGCGCAAGGCTTAAGTCAAAGACCTGTAAAAACTTTAAGTCATTGAATAATAAATGTGCCTGCTTGTGTTGGAGCAAAAACACACACAGCAAAGTGAGATTTACGTGTTGACTGCGGCGGTCCTGTCCGTAAACATGGCTCGGAAAATTTATGCAAGCAACTTCATACGAATTAAACGAGCGGCTGAAAGGAGGGTCTTTACATTTTTATTAGAATCTTTCTGGAAAAGGCGCAGCCTCTTCTCACGCTTCAGTCAAGCCTGTTTTCAGTCAAGTCGCGCTCGAGGATACAGTGATTTAGTTTTGCTCATACTAGAAATGTAAATAGATGCTAACAATTTAGATTTATTCAGGGAACATTGGTAGAATAAAGGGCATTGGTCTATAATTTTGGTCCATTAAAAGGTACAAACTCTCCTATACTCCTAGACTTAAATAAACTTGAAGAATGGATTTTCCTGGCTAAAATGATGTGTGTTTGTTATATTGGCTATGCATAATATTCATACAAGATTTTTGATTAGAGATATTGCTTTGAAATAAAAATGCTTACATTAAACCAAAACTTACAGATTTACTTGAAATGAGCGAAATAAGCAAAAATATTTAGAACAGAAAAAATAAGAATATTCTTGCCTTGAAATGAGAGAATTTCAGTCACAAAGGTCACATTTTTGTGGGGATGTACACTACATATCTAGATTGTTTGCTAACATCTGCTAATTTTAACTAAAAAACAGAAAATAAAAAAGCTTGCCTTGTGACAGGTGTATTGGAATCAGTGCATTTCAAAAAACTGCAGTGGAATACGGTTCTGAGCCACATGTGAAGATGTGCCTAATACGGCACCATTCCACTGACAGTGTTTTTACCTTGAAATTACTTTGTCTTTCTCTGAAACTATCACACTGTCGAAAGTGTGCACATTCAGAGAGATGTTTGATTTTCACTCGCAAAGACACATTCTGCTTCATTCGAATCTGAACATTTAGCTTCAGTCCGGCTCTGCTTTTCAGGTAGAGGTCTTGTTAATCTTGGTATAACACTATGGAGGGCTTGCTGTATTTCTCCATGCCTCTTCTAAACCAGACCAGCTCTCGCAAGCCGCTCTCCTTTCACAGAATGGGAGAGCTAATAGGCAGCCAGCCTGTCGGCTCCTGTGTTCCGGCTGCTCGGATTTTGGAAAGGCTGTTGTAAAAGTAGCAGAAGCAGTGGGCTCGAGGCGCTTTGGTTTTGGTGGGGAGATTTCCCTGATGCCCGAGCCTACAGCAGGCTTTTCCCCCACATTCACCCTGCGGGAAGGAGATGGAAATGCGACAACATGGAGTTTGAAGCTGCTGATGGACTGAGGCCAAGGCCCAAAACAGTCCGGCCCCTCCAAATGTAGTCGGCTGGGCTTATTCTAAAGTGTCCTGATCCTAATATTGTATGTACAGGTTTTATATTAGTGATGGGAAGTTCGGCTCTTTACAAAGAATCGGCTCTTTGGGCTCGGCTCCCTTAAAAGAGCCGGCTCTTACGGCTCCCGAACGGCTCTTTATTTAGTGTCACTCAGAGCCTTCTATTTTAGCCCAATTTATCATTTGTGATTGTTTTGTGTATTCGCAACTTTTTAATTCCTTATTTTTCATTTAAAAAAATACACAGTTACTATTATTTAACATTTTAATTAAACTTTAATTGAACAATTGAACACAACCACAGCAAACAAATCAAATAAACTAAATGAAGGAAAAAAGTCTTATAATAAACATATATAACAAAACACTTTTGTCTTTAGTGCAGGTTGGCATTGAGAAATATGAGATGCCTCAGCTTG
>JBBPDC010000007.1:4665782-4677202 GCA_037974485.1 Hemigrammopetersius urotaenia | reverse complement strand
TTAAAAGCAAGCGTTAAGGATTTGAACTGAACACGAGCAGCACAGGGAGCCAGTGGAGGTTCCTCAGTAAAGGTGTGGTGTGAGTGAACTTAGGAACGTTGGACACTAACCTGGCAGCTGCATTCTGAATCAGTTGAAGAATCTGTGCAGCTTTAGTGGTGAGGAAGGGTCGGATTCTTCTGATACTGTTACCCAGTGTTCCAAGCATAGAATTTAAAGGGCTGATCAAGCAGCACATCACTTCTCGTCCTCTCAGAGCTTCAAGCACTGCTTGTCTGGAACCTCCATCGCTCAAAGAAGAGGAAGACATGCGTCAAGCCTCTTCTCAGTCTTGGCCCCCCAGTGGTGGAACGAACTCCCTCTTCCGATCAGATCTGTGGAGTCTCTTTCCGTCTCCCAGCGTCGCCCCAAAGACCCACCTCTTCATGAAGCACCTTGGTGACTAACTAGGCCTCTTATTTCTGCGTGTTTATTTAGTCTTGCCCTTATTCGTTAAAAAAATGAAAATAAAAATGATCTCTATGCCTTCCTTACTTTTGCCTTAACCTCTGACTTTACTTTGATAGCAGACTTTAGTGTACGTAGCTTGCAGTAACTTGATTTAAGTATAGCTTTACAGGTTTGAAGAACAGATGTGGCTTATTTGAGCACTGATGTATGTCGCTCTGCATAAGAGCATCTGCTAAATACTGTAAATGTAAATGTTAATATGGGATCAGTGCTTAGCCGCTGAATTTGAGATCAGCAACAAAACATTTTACAGCCCCAGCTCGTGGACATATACATCAATGTGTCGAAGTCATAAACCAGCGGAGAGTTGTTTAATACTAGCAGTGAGAAGCGTTTTTCTTACAGAAACTATATAACATCAAAACAGGTACACGAATACAGTAAAAATTAACAAAGTAATAATTTGTGTCTTTAGTGAAATGATTGATTTCCTTTTTTTGGTGAAATGTTCCCCACTTTTAAGCAGAACATATGCTCAAAGGGGTCAAATGACAGTCATGTCTACTTGTTTGTCAACCATGCTGTGTACCGACAGCTCATACACAAGTACTGGAACACATCTGTCTATCAGGGTTTACTTCCAGCTGACTAGAAGTTTACTTACAATTTTAATGTGTCAGTATGCCAAGACATTCTATTTCAGCATGCCAGTGTCCCAGTGCACAAAGCAAGCTCCATAATGACATGCCTGGATGAGTTCAGTGAGGAAGAACTTGGCTTTGCAATCAGGAAGTTGTGGATTTGATTCCCAAGACAGCTAAGCATCTCTTAGGTACCATGAGCAAGGTACCCCACACGCTGCTCCCCTGAGTTTCTGGCTGCCCACTGCTTCACTTCACTTGGTGAATGGGTTAAAGAACTGGAAAGCCTTCCAGGAAGAGTGGAACCTGTTACAGTTGCAATGTGGGGACCTATCAATATGAATGTATTTGGAGGCAGTGTTGGTGTAACGGTCAGGTGTCCCAATACTTTTGTCCATATAGTGTAGAAGAAGTGAAAGAATATGGCAATAAACCTATATGACCATTTAGAGCAATTATCCAGTACTGAAGATAGCTAAAGGGAGCTCAAGTGCATTTAATGTGACATGGACCTGACCAACCAAGGAGACCCAGCTTCATGGGACCCATCATTCAGATGCTGCAGTTCATCTAACATCCTTCAGATTTGATGACTTCATCTTTAAATTCCATGACTGATTGTCTTCACTCCGTATGGGATGCCTTCCTTAAGGAGAGGTCTGGAAATGGTTTAAGGGAACATACTCACACTCATGGAATCCCAATATACTGTCTCATTGCTTCCTTGTATGTATTTTGAGTGCATTTCTGAGCAAATAATCCTTAAAATAAAATAATTTCCTCAGGAAGAGGAAATGTAACATATACTGTGGGTCTGTGACACCCTGGATTAACCCCCATACAAACCACAGAACGTGGTTCCTAAACCAAAAGGGTGCCTAAACCATGAATGAGATCAAGAAGGGTGTAACATTCATCCCAAAGCAAACAGGGACAGTGAGCATGTCAGGGTAGACTGGGCTTATTCAGGCTAGGCGTCCTCATTGTAAAGAAATGAGAAGATGATCATTCACCACCTTTTTCCTCCACCTCCTCCTCCCTCTGTCTGTCTCACTTACACGCCTTCAAGAGACGAGTGTGTATTCTTTCATGTCTTGCAGTGAATAAGGTTGCATGCAGGCTCATACAGGCCTATTCATTATGTGTTTCATCATGTCTGCACCCTGCACCCCCCTAACACTCAAATGTATGTCATACTGGGGTGACTCTCAAAGGGAGACTTCAGCACAAAAATCAACTGCACAAATCTCCACTTTGTCTGAATTCACAGGAAATTGGCCTCTTTAATTTTTACACTGCGACTATGATGCTAAGTAATGGAGGCTAATGCCTCACCAATTAGAACTGTGCAAACTGCATGCTCGACTCATCCCACTCTTGCATCAGACCGCATCCACTTGTTAGGTAATCTCAAATAGACTTGTTTATGCGGTTTCTATATGATGACATACTGCTATCCATACAACTCAGAAAATTAGGAGCAGTGGCACAGGAGAACCCTTGGGGCCTTCTAGGCCTTCAGAGAAGAAAAAGAAAATTGGTAGGACACTTGCCTGTGGACCAAGAGGTCATGGTCTGAAAGCTACCTTCGGCATACCACCACTGAATCCCTGAGCAAGACCCTTACCCCCTAGTGGCTCCGGGGGGACTGCCCCCCTGTAGTTAGGGGATGGAAGTTGCTGTGGATAAAAAGCGTCAGCTAAATGTTCCTGTAAAGCATCTTGAAAGACCTTTAGTGTATGATAACGAGTTACATAAGTAAACTTGACTTGCCCTGACCTGAGTTCTAATCACATGACTACAATTAATGGACAATGAATGTTTTTCTCTTGTTCTGTTTGCTGATTGGGATTGGACTGGTGGACGTATGATGATTTAGAATTGTTTGCCTTTTGTTTTAAATCACAGCTAGTATCTGCTTGTTGTATTCTGCTGATTTAAAGATACTACTGCCTGTTTTACTCTGTGTTTGGGTCTATTTTTGAACCTGACACCAAGTAGATAAGTAGCCAATTCAGCCAAGCAAGCATTCCTATTGGTCGGGCCTTCAGGAGCTGGAAGAGTTTACTGCAAGAGTTACTGTAAAAATGCAACATACAAGGTCAAATAAATCTCAGAGCAGTTACCATAGTACTACATTCCTGGGGCGTGGTGTTTGTGTTTTCCACTTTTTGACTTTTATGACTTTTGATGGAATATCTAGGCCAAATGGTCAGTTTTCTTGAAGCCTGAATTTTGTCCCTATTTCATTCACGAACTAATGAAGGAAATGTGTCTTGGCTGATATATTTTGTCTAATGGAAAATGTATGCAGTTGTACACAACTGGTTACACATCCTGATGAAATGATTCTCAAATTTGGAAATGTGACGTCTGATTACTCTGGAGTTAGTTCTGATGAAAGGCAGATGTTATTGCAGCCTTGCAATTGAAAGCATCTGTCTCTAATGATGCCCTACTTTAATAACTAATAAGTAAAATGGAATGATCTAGTAGGGCAAAAAAGTCACCACAGGAAGTATGAAAAGGAAGTGAAAGCTCTTCAGTCACTGATATATAAAGAAAGAGAACGAATGATCAGCCTCTTATCTTCTACTCAGGAGGCTTCTGATGAGAGCTAAAAACAGGTGCCAGGTGTTTACAAAGGGAGCTGAAAGGAGAACGTGACATGGTGGGGTGATCTTTCCTGGCCCTGAGTTCCGTGTGAAGCACCGGAAAGCTCTCATTATGATTACGAGGGGAAAAAACAGCCATAACAAAAAGCCAACAGACGAGCTTTGATGGTCCAACTGTCTGCCATCTTCAGATGTTTGGTCTCTAAAGCATCTGCTGTGAACGGACTTCTGCTGATCTCTCCAAAATACTGGCCTAATGTGAAGTGAAGGGTATTGTCTGTCACATGACAGACAGCGTCGAGTCATCTGGAGAAGCCAGGAATTACGGCTCCGCTGGAAATATTCCTTGGTTCACGCGAGATTATGAGGCCCTTACATCATTCAGTAGTGTTGAGAGGTGAGATATGTATTGTGTTGTGTTTGGGATGTCATGAGAGCCCTCTGTGTTGTAACTGTAAATCAGCCTTTTAACCTCTCCTTCAGCACCTCTAACCTCGCAGGCATTATTTCACTGTCAGGACTGGACATTTCAGCGTGTACAAAGAGGATTAATGGCTTCTTTACTTGGTTGGTCTGTTTCTTCCCCCTGTCTGGAAGAGCTGCTTGTAAGAAAAACAAGGGCGCGGTAATTGCAAGAAAGCACGAGTGGCTGTACTTTGGCAAAGTGCAAAACGCAAAGAAAAAAGATGGGGAAAGAAAAAAGAAAAACACAATTATCCAAACAAAGCCCCATCCATCGCTGTGCCGTCTGGCCTTCTAGCGGGTTCCTGCATCATCCAGCTCCAGCCTTACAAAAACACTGGGAGCCTCTGCGTTATTTTCAGCTTTCCCAGATTTCCTCGCGGGAGAACGGCGAGCGCTTTGTGGTCTCCGCTTGACCTCTCTCTTTCTCCCTTTCTCTCCCTCTCTCTCTCTTTGTCTCTCTTTGTCTCTCTTTCTCACTGCGATATTTTTCCCTCTTTCTGTTAGTTTGTTGGTGTAGCTTTTGGCTTTACTAAAATACAGTTTGAATATGATACACGAGGGGTAAAGAAGACCGATCTTTATTCCAGAAGTTAAATAGAGCTGGGATTTTATGTTTTATGAAATTCTGTTTCTGGCTTTCACTGCCAGTGCAGGTCTGAATAAGTTGTGAACCTGCAAGCTGATGTGGACTGCACTGTGCAGATACACTACCAGTCAAAAAATTGAGCTTTTCCACAGTTGCATGTTACTTATTTACTGTTTACTTAAAATATACTCAATATTCTTCGTAGACGTATTAATCTACAGTATGTTCAACATTTAAAGATTTTATTAGGAAAAAAAATACTCATCACCTCTAACAAAAAACATTGTATATATATAATGTGGATCACCAGATGAGTGTTAGATGCTATTAAATGATGTCAAATATTCACTATTACAGATTCTGTCTGGATAAGTGGGTAAACGATGCCTTCTTCGGTTCCCCACCCTATTCTTGCAAGACAGACTTCTATCTATCTTCTCTTGTGCATCTTGTCTCTTAGCATGGCAACAACCACTTTATTTGACTGACATGCACACAGAAATATTTTGCTTCAAAGCTATTAAGTGCTTTTAAAAAAAACCATGAATGACTTTTACCCAAAAGCGACTTCCATTCCCTAACTACAGGGGGCAGTCTCCCTGGAGCAACTTGGGGTTAAGGGTTTTGCTGAGGAACCAGTGGTGGTGTGCTGAAGGTAGGATTCAAACCCAGGTCCAGAGGCAAGTATCCTTCCCACTAGGCCACCTCCCACCACTTTTAAACTTTTTTGTTCAGTAACTTCTTTTGGAAGATTCAATCATGGCCTACATGATCATGATAACAGCCTACAGTTAGTTTTCCATTGGACTGATAAACACACCAAGATGTGAGACATGTGGATAGCCAATCAGAATGCAGCTGACAAAACTCCAATAAAACCCCAACCCACTTTAGTGTTATGGAAGGAAAGCAGTGTGTGAGGATGGTACCTTGCTCAGTGGGGCCACTGGCAGTCCTAGGATTCAAACCCATCTTCAATCACAGAGGCAACTGCTTAACCACCAATTCACCGACAGCTCCAGACCAAATGTTGACCATGCGTTGGTCGGGAATCAAACCAGAGTCATCTGCTTGGAAGGCAATTAGACTCACTATTACACCAGCAAACCCCCAGTAATGGTCAAATCAAGGGTGAGCACAAAATATGCACACAAAAATGTTTCTCTGGCCATTTTAGGCCATCAGTGGTGTGTGAACACCACACACCTGTACATACACACAGTGCACTAGTGGGGTTGCAGGGATGTTGATCAATCGATGTGTTCTTCAACCATATCTGCAGGTTTGTCAGTACTGATTCTTAGGCCTACTAAACATAATAGAGTTGGCAAAAATGTCAGCAAATGTAGCTCATTCATCCAAGGATGACAGCACTCTGCTCAAATATGTTTTGTTCTCTCTCTCTCTCTCTCCCTCTCTCTCTGCTAGGACTGATTTGACCCGATGGAAGTAGATGTTCAGTTTGGACAGTGAATAGAAGCAGAAATGCGAGCTCTGCACCTTGTCGACGCTTCATCACCCAGGTGTTCCAACAAAAGCTCCTGGAGATGCGTGCGGTGACCCACACAGCAGGTCAGCTAAAATGGCAATCTACATTCTTCTTTAACACGGCTCTCTGAAAACCAAGAGAAAATGAATGTTAAACAACTTTCTCCACGCATGCCGAGGACAGTGTATACAATAAGGGTGCGCCGCCTCTGCTTTTAGAATGAGCGAGCGATGCCAATAAGGTGAGATACATTCAAAAAGCAATAGAAACGCATTCTATATTACATTACATTCATTTGTCAGATGCTTTTATCCAAAGCCACTTGCAATTTGAGAAAAAAACCTCAAGCTTCAGGACAGTGGGAGAGCCAGATTTCTAAGCTCTTCTAGATATGCAGTATATTTGCTCAAAACTTCTTCATATTTGGATCTCAAAACAAAACCTTATGTCATTTTTGCAGTAGTTGTATAAGCACTGAAGGAAAAGCAATCAGAAGAACTCAAGTGGAGCTCTATTGTCTTCTTGGCCATATGCAGAATATCTCTCCCTCAAACCGACAACAGCGGTTTGAATGTGCTAAATGTGCTAGATAGTATAAATAAATGCACTTAAATAAATAAAGTATACTGAAAATATATGAAAGAATAGCCAACACAAAAAAGACTGGGGGACACATTTGGAAGACAGAGTGCTTCAGTGTGACATTGTAAAAACAGCATGTGGACGGTATATATTTGTGCAATCGGACCACGAGTTCAGCAAGGATGTGTGCTTAGATCAACCAGCCATAGTACATGTGTTAAACACTGGCAGCTATAGAAGGAACTCCTTGTACTGTTTATATAAATGTCTGTAAAATGTCTTTTAATTGTCCATACAGGGTCTGTGCCAGCGGGACGGTGGGCAGGTTCCAGGGGTAGGGAGCTGGCATGGATCTGGGCTTTGGTCAAGGCAGGGTGTGGAGAGTCCAGGGAGGATGGAGGAGCATGGTGGGCTGCTTGGGGAAGAAAGTTTTGCACAGTCTGGCAAACGTGCCTCTGATAGTATGAAACCTTTACCTACATGTGCTGTTTCTTATTAGGCTTAAATAGATGTACAATTTCTTATTGGGTGCTAAATCTTTATTATTATGTGCAATATCATTTTATTATGTGCAATATTCTTTCCAGAGAAGAACTCTAAATCCCTATTTGTGCTACAAAGTATTTTTAATTTTAAGAGTTTTAATTCACTTTTTTTTAACATTTATATTATTGTTCTCTCTGTGTGTCTGTCCACACAGAGAGTGTGTCTGTGTGGTGGTGGGTGGTGGGTGGTGGGTGGTGGCATAGTGGGTAGGATACTTGCCTCTAGACCAAGAGGTCGTGGGCTCGAATCCTACCTTCAGCACCACCACTGGGTTCCTGAGCAAGACCCTTAATCCCAAGTTGCTCCAGGGACACTGCCCCCTGTAGGTAGGGAATGGAAGTCGCCTTGGATAAAAGCGTCTGATAAATGACGTAAATGTAAATGTCCAGTCATAATAGGTTTAAGGAGTTTCCCCTGGGATCCGTAACTGATTCTGATCCTGATTCAGGATTTTTACACTTCTCTTTTTAATGGAACCGTGTCCACTTTTTAAAACTTCCAAGGCGTCCTTCCTTCCTCCTTGAGCTCACAGAGAGATTTAACCTTTGCGTGGGGTTTTTCCACTCCATCCACTGCACAGTCTCTTGTCTGGTTAAATGAGAGAGCGGGGATTGGATAGCATTGACAGAACATTCCTGTTAGGGCACCATTCAGCGTACAGGAAGCTGCAGAACACGACCCAGCCGTGAATGGACACACTGAAAGGCCAGTCTTAAAATGCGCCTGTCTTTTTGACTTCCTCTGTCCCTTCTGAGTACAGAGAGAGAGAGAGAGAGAGAGAGAGAGAGAGAGAGAGAGAGAGAGAAAATCTCGCCTTGAGGAAGAAAGAAGTTGCTTTCTGTGCTGCCTCTTTTTATTGAGTCTGGCAAAAAAAAAATCCCTCACGCAGCTGGCCACAGACATTTCACCTCAATGCACATGCATACAATATCTCACTCTGGGTCTCCTACTCTCTCTCTCTCTCTTTCTTCTACTCTCTCGCTCTCCATTTCTTCTGCTCTCTCTCTCTCTATTCTATTTTACCCTCCCTCTTACTCTCTTTTATCTCTCTTCATCCTTCTCTCTGTCTCTCTTATCTCTCTCTCTCTCTCTCTCTCTCTAGCTAGTCTGTAAGAGTCCGAGTTTGTTGGTAGTCATGTCCGGCGCCAGAATCAACACAGGTTGTGCTTCCTCTGGGAGTAAAGAAGCAAATTGGTTCAGTGAAAGAAACGTCTTGCCCAGGTCAGCACTGGATGCTCCCAACTCCCCCACCCCACCCCCTCAAACAACTCAAGCACTCAAGGTGAAACCGGAGAGGCCTGGGGGTCGGTCCTGTGAAAACACACAAACCTCACCGTGGAGCGGTATGGGAAACTGACTGGGCTCTAAACTGATTGACTTCCTGTGTAAACAGGCAGCTGGTTGGGGTCTGTGTGTAAAGAAGTGTTCGCGGTTTCCGCCTGCCTAGTTGTACTTACAGAGCCTAAACTAAACTGAGACCACAGGCATATTAAGGAAAATGCCTGGGAGCCAAAAGCTGTCATACTTTTGTTTCGCTGCAAGTCAAATGCAATTTCACTATATGGACAAAAGTATTGGGACACACAACCATTACACCATTAATGAAACTGCGTTCAAATCCATAGACTTTAATATGGAGTCGGTCCCTCTTTGCAGCTGTTACAGCTTCCACTCTTCGTGGAAGACTTTCCACAAGATTTTGGAGTTTTTGCAGGAATTTGTGTCCATTCATTCTGTAGCATTTATCAGGTCAGACACTGATGCTGGACGAGAAGACCTGGGTCACAATCTCCTTTCCGGTTCATGTGGGGCCAGTCAAGTTCCCCCACATGAACTCATCCAGCATGTCTTTATGGAGCTCGCTTGGTGCACTGGGGCACAGCCATACTGGAATAGAAAAGGTTCTTCCACAAACTGTTCCACAAAGCTGAAAACATGGCGTTGTCCAAAATATCTTAGTCTGCTGAAGCATTAAGAGCCCAAACCCTGAAAAACGTTGGCCGAGCCCAAACCCTGAGAAACATTTGTCCCAGAACTTTTGTCCACATAGTATATGTAGTGCCTTTGCATCGTACATGAGCCCTTTTCTGTTTCTTTCATCAAAAAATCAAAAAATTGCAGCAATGCATTTTAAGCAAATTCAAATTGAATATCTGCTACTTACAACCACAAATGTGGTATTGAATGTATATTTTGAGGCTTGTTTTAATCAACTGCAAAAAAAAAAATCACAAATAATTCAATGAGATATAAGACGAGCATGGCAACCATGTAACACCCTTAAATCCCAGGCTTAATGCATCTTAAAGCAGCGACTCCAGCTCTCAGAGCAGCAAATCAGCCATGACAGGGATTCAAACAAACATGTTTTAAACTGATTATTTAAGACAGCTTTAAACACAAACTGCATGTTTTTTCATACTGTACCGAGACAGGAGGCCAAAAACCAACACTTTAATTGGCTGGGCTTCTTAATATCAGTGCAAGACAGGGGGTGTGATGTGAAGGAGGTGTATGAAAAAAGTGGGTCCTAATGGTTCAAGAACATATCAAAGGCCACTGGCACACAACATCGCAGACCTTGGAGAGTACACATGCATGCATTTCCAGCTTGTGTATGAATCCTGCCTTTCTTTGTTGTCATGGTGAGCTTACACAATTACTAATCTAAGGTATCATGTTTCTATTTGATCTTGATATAAGCGCTTAAAATCTAAACAACGTGTTTTGCATTACAAAAGACATGCTAATGAAAGTCCACCTATGATGCTTCTTTAATTAATCGATGGGACGAGAACGGCTGCACTTTAACATACAGAACATTGTGTTTTATGGCGGGGCACAACATAAAAGAAGGAGATTCGTTTGAAATGCATAATCTAATCTTTCTTCCTGCGTTTAGCTCCGTGGTCAAGATGATATGGACATCTTAAATATTCTTTAGATTTGCTTCGCCGATGGCCAACACAACGACATCACAGGCAGGCCCGTCTCTCAAAGGAAGCTATGGATGGAGAGGATACCTGATATGTATCATTACACACTCCGCTTCAAACAGTACTGGACACTGAATGACACCGTTTTTGAAGTTGTGATGTTTGATCGAGATGTGTTTGATGCTTTTTTCGTGTGGTGAAGAGTAGGGCCTTCCTTTTGGCCCAGATGTTGGACATTGTTTGAAGTACCTGTCCAATAGGAGCGCTAAATGATGGTCAGAGATTGCTGAGGGGATTTACATAAGAGAGTGGAAGATAAACATAGTCTTGGTCAGCCTGTATTTTAAAGGATCCATGTATGTATATCTAGTGTAAATATATATAGTCCTATTAACCACAACCTAAAACCACTAACAGGTGAAGTAAACGACATTCAAGATTCAAGATTCAAGATTTTTATTTGCCATTTGTGCATGAGACCAGCAGTCCATGCACATTGGAATTCTTGCGCAAAGTTCTCTGAGGCAGGTTACATTTTTTGATAGGTAGAAAAGACAGGAAAAATAAAACAGAGAATAGAACAGTCTACTAGTAGTGTATCAAATATAAAGATATGTAAAGATAGAAGTATCACTGTACAAGATGGTTATCTACAAAAGAATTTTTTTTTTAAATACTTTTTTTAAAAAATATTTAATTTAAGGATATTGATTATCTAATTACAGCAGCACCTCTCCAGTATTAGGCAGCAAATGAACAGTCAGTTCTCAAATGTGTGTGTATTTACAGCTTCAGGAAAAAAAACCCAGTTTCTCAGGTTTTATCTTTTATAGGTGCAAGTACTGAACTGAACAGCTCTGCCATAGATTTTAAGAACTCCTGAATTCCAAATACAAATATTGTTCTTTAAAGCATTATTTTAAAGGCAATTACAAAACATCAAAATAAGAGAAATGATGCCGAACTTAAATAATTAAATAAAGAAAACAAATCTCTCATTCACTCTTAAACAAAAGAATAGAAAATGCATAAAATCTTCAAACCTGAAAGAATCTCTGTCTTAAGACAAAAACGTAGCTTTAAATAACTTGAATTAAAGGACAAAGCCTA
>JBBPDC010000007.1:4643155-4654062 GCA_037974485.1 Hemigrammopetersius urotaenia | reverse complement strand
TACTACTACTACTACTACTACTACTACTAATAATAATAATAATAATAATAATAATAATAATAATAATAATAATGAAATAATAATAATTTACCAATGGGGAAACAAACTGTATTTAGTAATTTGGTATTGTAGTATATTTAGTAATAAATGTATTGGATTAAGTAATAGTATTAATTACATACATGTTTCATGCCATAAATGACTTAATCTAAGCCATTAAGTGAAACTGATACATGTATTTGTTTTTAAATGATCAAAATTATCTTACACTAACGACATTTTTTAAACAAGTCACATCTTTCCCTAGAGTTGACAACAATAGCTCTTCATCAAATTATCTCCTTTCTATTGACACAAATGATATGGTTTGAAAGTGTAAAGCGCCGAAAGCATTTTCTGCAGAATGTCTTTGCTCTTTGGAATGAGCTCCGAGTGACAAATAATATTAAATTACACCATTCTTTTGTTACGGAGGGTTATCTCTGGCCCGGAACTCAGAAATGATCTCAGAAAGGGTGTGCTTGTTAGTTTTTGTGGCTGAAAATGCTATTAATAGAGGAAGAACATGATTTCTGTGCAGCCGAGGAAAATACCAGCCCGAGAAAAGCGCGGAGTCTAAATTGGCTAAATGTAATTGTGAATACCAGAGGCTGCCTTTGTCAAACACAGGCCTGTCAGAATCTGAGTCTGAGGGTCATCCTGAGGCGACTCCCTGTCCCTGAGAGGAGGAAAACATATGGGTCTATTATGTCCCAGGACACCACAGGGAGATCATGGGATTTGTGAATTGTAGCTCGCAGCGTAAGCCTGGGTTATGAGTGCCACCGAAAAAGCAGGTGGACAGACACCAGGGGGGAGGGGGTTGTTTTGGCTGTGTACATTGTGATAAATACAGTGTGACATTTTATTTACTGTGGAGGATGGATGCTCGTGGGCTGAACACCCAGGGACCGGCTCATTAGCATGCGGCCGATGTTCGCACATGGTACAAGCTGACTGGAGGAGCGTATGTGTGTAAGTGCATGTGAGAGGGAGATAGTTGAGAGGTGCTCACACATTCTCTCTGCACAGCTCGGAACGTGTGTGTGTGTGTGTGTGTGTGAGAGAGAGAGAGAGCGAGAGAGAGAGGAGGCGAGAGAGCGAGAGATGGTTCACACACACATAGCTCAGAATGTGTGTGTGTGTGTTAGATGAGGAGGAGGAGGAGGAGGAGAGAGAGAGAGAGAGATGTTTGAGAGGTGCCCTCACACAATCTCTGCACAGCTCAGAATGTGTGTGTGTGTGTGTGTGTGTGTGTGTCTGTGTTTGTCAGAGAGAAGAGGGAATATACAGAGGTTATAAGGTGCACTCATTCTCTCTGTAGCACCCCCCTCTACCTCTCTCTCTCTCACACAAACCCCCCCCTCTTTCTCTCTGTCTCTTCTCTCCAGCGTGACACATGAAGAGTCTCCAGCTCCAGCTCGCATCGCCGCCAGTCCGGAGCAGCCTGCATGAAAATAATATCCAGCGCATTAACGCAGTGTGAAAGGCTTAATTTGGGAGGCAGCGAGTCCTGTCTGCTTGTGTTTCCTGCACAGTAACACAGCGCGCAGGCCCAGGCACTGCAAAGAACAGACTTGTGTTTATTTATGAGCGCTTCCTGCTTCGCTCGCTTTCAATCATTCATGAACCCCGGAATGGATGGCCAAGTCAACTCTACTCTGCATCCAAATCTAACCTGGGCTGGCAGAAAAAAGAGAGCGAGGAAGAGAGAGAGAAAAGAGGAAGAAAGAAAAAAACGCTGCTTGCACTTACTTGCACATAGAAACTCAAATGACCCCGAATACAATGTAATAATCAATAAGTAATGCTCTCTGCACTTGACGCAAGGCCTCCATTTGGTATTTTTCTCCTTTTCTTAAGCATTCATGGAGTCCGAGCTGTCGACCCTTTAAAAACAGAGATACAGTCTGATTGACGTGACCTCTGCGGCCACCTATGCAATCTGTATTATTGGCCCATATGGTGGTGGTTGATTATTCAGCAATTCAATGAATAATTGCTTGTCCAGAGAAGAGCCCTGATAACCCAGCACCTCTTCGATAACACTACGTTCACTTAAGCAGCGGCGGGGACAAAATCAAATTACGTGCAATGCAGTAGAAATTGAAAATGTTCCTCACAGAGGCAGATAAAGGTCAGTTGCGCGGGAGCGGACTGAAGAGTTGCAGAAAGTTGAAAATTTCAAATTACGCTCGTGGAGCCCTGGCCAGAGCCGCCCGCCATTAGTTAGAGGAAAGAAGAGCAAACGGCTTTATTAGCAGGGAATAATGTAAGCGCTATTCAGCGCTAACAGACTGTGAGAATGAATGGCTGTGACCCCGTGCTGGCCTGTGTAATGAGGTTTTATATAAGCGTCAGTGGGTGTACTTAGCATGGGTTTTCGGTCAGGGTCGGCTGGTAGGCGACAATTTATGATCCGTTACCTCTGCGTGTTTTACATCAGCTTTGCCGGAGGAGCTGCTGTTTCACTGTCGATGGGAGAAATTACTGTATGTGTCAACTCTGTGGGGGGATGTTTGCTCATCGTGGTTTCTGTGCAGACGTCCCTCAGCCTGCCAGATATTGTGACACAGCAGATTGTGTGTTTGGCCTGTGAGCTGTCAGCTTCTGAGCGCGCCTCGCTCTCCAGCCAGCCAACCAGCCAGCGAGAGGACAGTGAGGGGATAATAACCTCATAAACAGTGCGAAGAATGCAATTTACTCCCCGCTGGGCATAAATCAACCACACTAGTCCTCCTGACCGGAGCGGCGGATCCTGGGTCGCCCAAGCCATTTATCACTTCCGCCACAGTGAGTGCTAATTTATGACCCGAGTGAACACATGTGGGTTATATCCATGTGAACACATAAATAAAGGGAAGAGGCTGAATTCAGACAGAGCGAGGCAATTCTGATGGGCTGGAAGGACGGCGAGGGCTGAAATTACATCTCTGTCAACGCGTCTATATTTACCCCAACATGTTTATTATGGAGCCTTTTACACCACGAAAGCTATCTCGTCATACCTGAGAAATGTACAGCGATGTAAGGCTAATCCCGCGGGAGCTGTGAGCGCAGGTGACGCAGGGGTTATGCAGAACGAGCGAACTGTCCGCAGCAGCGCATCCGCGGCGACCGGGTGATGTAATCTAGGCAGCATTTGTGTATTCTGAGAGGGCGGCTGGAGGCGAGGGAGCGAAAGCCCTCGGCCACATGTTGATCGCTTAAGCCGAGAGGGCTGCCCCCTCCGCTAAGCGCTGCACACCGGGCCCTGTAATCAGAGCAGTGCTTCGGAGAGACACTTCCGCCAGCCGAAGACAAGATTTGACAAATGGAAGGCACAGCTGCACACAGGAGTTTTGGAAATATTTTCTGAAGTGGCTTTGCCAACTTCCAGCAGGGCTGTGGGGGGGCTGCAACAGTAAGAGCAGATTTCCAGAGAGGGGGGGGGGGGCAGAGAGAGAGAGAGAGAGAGAGAGAGAAGTGAAGGGAGGAAGGGAGAAAAAGCACAACAGAGAGGAAGGGAAAGGAAGAAGATATAGTGCAGAAATGGGGAGAGTATGAAAACAAGATGGAGAGAGAGAAAAAGAGAGAGAGAGAGGGGGATAGAGAGAAAGATGAGAGAGGATGACAAAACTAGAAGAAAACAAGTAGGGAGGGAGAGAAAGCATGACACAGAGAGAGAGGAAAAGAGAGAAGAGAGGAGAGGGTGCAAAGTCATGAGAAAGAAAAAGCGAGCGATGGTATTAGGAAGAAGAGAGTGAAAATAGAGAAGAGACAGAGACAAAGAGAAAGACAAAGAGACAGAAAGAGGAAGAGACAGAGAGAGAGACACACCAGTGGGACAGAGAGAGAGAGAGAGAGAGAGAGCAAGCGAGAGAGACACAGAGAGACAGTGAGACACAGAGTGAGAGAGAAAGAGAGACAGAGAGAGACAGTGAGACACAGAGTGAGAGAGAGAGAGAGAGAGAGAGAGAGACAGCTGTAGGAATGCTGGATGTGAAAAGGTTATCCACTTTGTCTCAAACCTGGCGGTGCTGAGTTGTGCAACTGAGCCGTATAAGGCAGGCGGTGACAAATGGCACGGTCGTAGATAAAAAGTAAATTAACACACAGCACAGATAAGTGCATTAAACGCAATCTCTGCCCATAGCTGCGGAACTACGTCACCGGGGTCACCGGGGTCACCATGTCTAAACCAACCATCCAGGCCGGGAAACAGTGATTAGGGGGAAGATGGATGGTGACTCAGGGGGTCAGCCATGTTTGTGTGTTTGCTCTTCGTGTTTGCTCCAGACTGCCTCACCCCTTCTTTATGATGCCATCTGTGTGAGGCTGGGAGCACACACACACACACACTCATCCACACACACACACACACACACACACACACATACACATACACACACACACACACACACACACACACACACACACACACATACACACACACACACATACACACATACACATACACATACACATGCATTTACATTTACGGCATTTATCAGACGCTTTAATCCAAAGCGACTTCCATTCCCTAACTACAGGGGACAGTCTCTCCCTGGAGCAACTTGGGGTTTAGGGTTTTGCTGAGGAACCAGTGGTGGGACACTGAAGGTAGGATTCAAACCCCTTCCCTTTTTTGTCCAGAGGTGAGTATCCTAGTAGGCCACCACCGCCCACCCCCACACACAAACATACATATATATACACACACACACACACACACATACATTTGTCAAATTTGTCACATCTCAGCACGTATTAATGGTCTAGTAATCAGTTTCCCCCACCTCCTTATTAATTGACCCCTAAATTCTCACAAGTCATTCAGATACGCTGTTAAAATGTCAAAGAAAATGGTTGTTTATGTAATTATGCGGTTACATTAAGGCATAAGAAAATATACATTTGAAATTATGTAATATGTAACTTCTATATGAACAGCTACAAGTCTGCATGGTTTTCTTTTCAAATAACAAGACCTTCTCTGGTGTTTAGCTTGGAATGATGCATATACAGCAGAATTTCTCTGCTTATTTCAAGTGAGATTAATTTCAGCCTGCATTTTGCTTTTAAACTCCAAGGAACAGTGGACAGTTCCAGATTTCAGCTGAATTTAAATATCTGGCTGAGAATGGAAATGCCTTTCATTACTGCAGTCAAAGTAAGATCTCACATCTGGTCACTTCATGTGTCTTTATTATTAGTAAAATACAACCATGCCACATAAAATGCAAGTGTAAATGTACCCAAGATGCATTTAAAACAGATACACTGAGACACAGAGTCAAGGACAGTATGAAATACAAAGTCAAAAATAAGAAAAACAAAAAACAAACATACACACACACATACCCACACACTCTCTATAAACAACTGGTTTGGAGTTGCTCTCTATACCAAGTACATTGCTGCTCATAATAAGTCATTATAACATAAGTATTAATAATAATAAACATAACTATTGCACATAGTAGGATATTGCGCATAAGATAAAAACCCAATTACTCAAACCAGCTAGTTACAATAGCAGTGCAAATGCATCCATCTCCCAGTAACATAGCCCAAAACCCTACTAATCCTGTCATAGCGCCCCCTGCAGTTCTGCTTATGGAGAGATCGCCCTTCAGCACTCAGTGCAGGCATCACTGCTCTTTCAGTTCATCTCCTAACGTGTTTCCATAACCCACTTTGGATGAGCCAGCTAGCTCAAATAAAGCACCAGTTTGATTCAACTTAACCTCACCTCGTTGTTTTCTCTGTCTCTCTGGGTTTTAACATGTGGTTTGTGACAGCAATTAAACAGGTGGATAATTATTCTTAACAGCCTCTTCCCATAAACACACTGACTGTGTGCAAAATTGCGGTTCTTTGGAATAGAACAGAAAAATAGATGGGCAGAGACTGGTAATTGTATATGTATTGGTGTGCACATTACTCACCGCAGTAATTAGATTTCAGTCTGGCTGAGTGAAGATGTATTGGCAACCAAGTGTAAAACCATGTGGATAAAATCGTATCAGGCGACAATCCAGATACCAGTCATATGAAGCGTAAACGTGGTCTATTAAACATATTTTGGAGCAACACACAGTTTGTAGTAGTCACTGCAGCCGAGTAAAGCTGAACATACGGTAAGGACATGAACATTATAGCACGGAGCTACAGGGAACACGCAGATATGCCTTCATAATCACTCTTTAAAACAGGGCTGAAGCTGAAATCCCGGGCCACATAAAGCAGCTGTGAAGAATTGGTTGTTTCAAACAGACACTTTTTAATTAGTTTACATTTGGTGAAAGTGAAGATTCTGTCATACAAGACCACACCACAGCAAACAATTCTTCCTCTGCATTTAACCCATTCACCAAGTGAAGCAGTGGGCAGCCAAGAACACGGCTCCCGGAGAGCAGTGTGTGGGACGGTACCTTGCTCAGGGTACCTCAGAGGTGCCTAGCGGTCAGAAATTAGCATTATATAATATGATGAGGCAAAATACGCAAAATAAAGGATTCTACATTAAGAAAATGCAATTAATTATTAATGTCCATATCCATCAAATGCAAATACAACAATGAGCTAACACCCTGCTAGCGTAATGCTAGCCTTGAATGACAGCAGAAATGAGCACTATAATATAGCAAAATGTGGAATTTATGTTTTATCTAAAATACGCACATTTAAAGGATACTACATTAAGGGACTGCATGGGGCTGATTATTGTGCCCAAATCCACCCTCCCACTACAATTACATCCATGTCTACCTGCACTCGCAACATGTAGTATTGTTCCTACCCACACCAACCTGCATCAGCCTCACTTAATTAGGGCTCCGATCAGTGTCCGCACCTGCTCGTGTTTAGACTTTATGATTTGGCCTGTTGGTGTAGATTAGAACATGCCCACACAACCTCTCTAACATGAGGAAGCCTGTCTCTAAACACACACACGACAGTAACTATAAAGCATGTTTGCCATTATGTGTATCAAAATGACCCTTTTTGGTACAGTTGCTCCTACATTGTTAAAACGTACGAAACCAATGTTGAGTCCAGCAGTGGAAAACAACCAAGTTGAAAACAGAAGAGCTGAGTAATGGACGACCGAAGAATGTTTTCAGTCATGGAGAAAAGCTGAACAGATCATTAAGACCAAAACTGCCCAAAACTGTGACGGCTGCCTGCAACAACGATTTTTTTTCTTTACAATTCTGCAGGAAAAACTCCTTAATGCAGACAAGTCTTACCTGTTCAGATTCAACAAAACTCTTCAAAGCTCACCTACAACCATGACAACTGATAAAATCCAAAATATTTGATACAATTTTTTTTTTTTAGCAACATACATCCATGTGTAGTCCACGTCTGTACTTCATACCTGTAAAGCTATACTCAAATCAATGTTATTAACCAAGTTACCCTCTACCCACTAAGCTTCACACATTAGGAAACCCTGGGGGGAAAAATGTGCAAGCAATAAGTGTGAGGACTAGTTATATGCTCCTTGAAGAGGTGGGTTTTCAGATGACACCCCAAGACAGTGAGGGTTCGTTACTTACATGTTTTTTTCTGTTTCTCACTCACGGATGCCAGTCTGTTCTCTTCCCCAAGCCGCTAATAATTGCTCAAACCTGCCCCACCCAACAACTCGTAATACCCACCCACATGGGCCTGCAACCTGTTGGCTGCTTTCCCACTATGACTGTAGTGCTTCAACATTAACCCCACCCAAAAATAATTTCACAGATTACGTAGGGTGAGACCTCTATTCCACATTAAACATGGCTATGTAATGTGATACATTATAATTTAATGACTGTACCTGGCTCTCAGTGTAAACAAAATGAACTGAACAGTAATTCTGTGTAGGTTATAAATGGAATCTTAAGTTAGCGTTTCTCTCACACAGGTGCGAATAAGCATGTGTTTTTATACAGACAGGAGGACCGTGTGTTAGATCAGTTTACTTCCTCACAGACTGGTGAACATGCTGTCCCTAAACAGGGCCTGCAAAGCTGTACTGGGTGATCATCTCTCTGGACTGTTTTTCACGTCCCTTAGGGTTAAAAGTCCTGCTTCCATCGCCAAAGTAAATACTCCATATTGAATATTTTCTTTCCAAACAATTATGCAAACTGTGATTGCCCTCCGGTTAGTCTCTGATGGTTAGTGGCAGAGCAGAGGCTGGTTCTGGACAAGAGGGCAAAAGTTCAACCTCTATTCCTCCACAAGAGTTTGTTTTTCCATGTCTAAGGCCCAAATGTGCTCATATCTAGTCCTCAATCTTTTGAAATTGCCAGTTTCAGTGGGTCATTTTAATGCCATACAGACTGAAAAACATTACAAGTGAAAAGGCAGTTGACCACTTTATGGGGTGGATTTCTGGTGTTTTCATATTTTTTGTGTTTTTTTATTGCCTGGTTGTTGTCTCGGGCTGTGGTCTGATGTTGTTTGGAAGATGCCTTCCAGTTGTTCTAAGGACCCCAAGAAAAGAAAAACAAGGTTTCTGGGCACACAGATTATTGGCCTGGTGATGTTTTTTCAGTATAAACCGGTATTTAATTAAAACGTTACCGTATCTCTATCTATTTTTCTTTGAGAGTTTGTTTATCACGTATAGGGTCTTCCCAGAGATCGAATTACCTCACGTCCATTCACTGTTTATTTGGCTTTGGCAAAGTTTGGATGACTTTCCACGTCGCTCCCAAGAACAGCGTCTCTCAGACAGAGCCAAACTATCTCAGGCATTTATTGGGAATTTGGCTCTGTCCATTTTGTCCAGTTCTCTCCGACAGAGCGTCCCCCTGTTCACACATAGATAGATTTACACTGACGGAGCCAGACAATGAATGAGTTCCTCTTAAGCATTTAGGCCATCGTTTTCTCTCCGTGTTTATTATCCTGGGGTAGATGCTTTGAACTGAAATAAATAAATAAAACACAGACAGTTTCAGTATTTGTCTAAATCAAAATGAGCCCCTCAGCTCGAGAGGCATTGGGTTACCAAATTTTTGGTCATGTTTTGCGGAGCTGAAATGAAGAGCAGTGCCTGTGGAGCCAGAAGCTGCATCCTTCACCAGTTTTTCATATCTAACATGTGACCCTTATCCAAAGGCTGGCTTTTTCTCGTGGTGCTCTCCAGGTATCTGCGGGTTCTCCGCCATTCTTTGGACACCAGAGCTGGGAACCGCTTCCACCACGTCTCTCAAACACACTGCCTCATTCAGGACCGTCACTTAATCTCATCAGCCACGGCTACTGGGGCTCGTTGTTGTTGATGTTATTATTGTTGCCGTTGTTGTTGTTGTGGAGCGTCGAGAGCATGCCCAGAGGAGCTTACTCCTCCGTGTCAGACGAGGAGAGAGAACTTCTCGTCTTTACGGTGAGCTCATTAGCCAGATTCCATCAGCAGAAATCCATTGCAGTCCTGCAGGCGTAGCCAGGAAAGTGAAGACATTCTGGGGGAAATGAGAGAGAACAAGTCCCTCTAGTTCTGACGGGCGTTTCCGCCACAGCTTCCTCGTTTAGGAAGGGATAACAAAGAGTAGAAAGCCGCGGTGGCAGAATAAGCTCCACTTCATTTGCACAGGGTTGGGGGAAGTTCTATAATTGCTGCTCACCCATTCTCCATGTTGATACATGCTGTTGTTGTTGTTGTTGTTGTTGTTGTTGTTGCTGTTGTTGTTGCTTCCATTGTGGAAGTTGTGTATTCATGATGATCAAATATATTCGTGCTGATTACTGGATCAATACTAGACTTAATTGACTTCATAGATGACTTTACTTCACAATATCTCACTTACAGTAGAGTGTTGTAACTTCAGATACCAGGGAGCGTTGCCACACTTTTTATTTCATTTCTATAAGTGTGGAAACTTTTATGTAAGATGTGTTCAAATTGTATTCCATTTTATTTAAGCTTCTATAAATTATAGAAGATTCGTAAAATTATTTATAGCTGTTTTTCTATTTTATCTTTCAGACTTTTATTTAAGTCTGTTTTAAATAGCAGTAGAATAGTAGCAATAGTGTAGAAAACTACTCCCTTCTTTATTCCTTGCACCAACCAAGAAAGCAGCACTGGCTTATAACAGCCAAAACTCTAATCTCACTCTGCTCCAAATCGCTATACAGTTCCCTTCTTTTTTTGTACATTACAAACAGAATCAATAAAAATAAGCATGAAATTATAAAGTAATACATTTTAATGAAAATAAATCTCATCTTACATTGGCTAAAATATATGCTAGTTGTTGGGGCCGCTGGGTGGCTTAGTGGTTCGGGATCAGAAGGTCATGGGTTTGAATCCCAGGACTGCTAGTGACACCTCTGAGATTCCCTTGAGCAAGGTACCATCCCCACACTCTGCTCCCCGGCTGCCTGCTGCTTCACTTGGTAAATGGGTTAAATGCAGAGGAAGTAGTTCACGCTGTGGTGTGTTCACTAAGAGTCCACTTTACTTTACACTGTATGTTACTACCCACCCTGTCCTGGTCAGTTTTGACATAGATGTTTTAGCATGTCTGTTCCAAATTAGCAAACATTTTACAAATAAGCTTCTCCAGTAGAGAAACTGATCAGTTACAACATTTAACCCCCTACCCTACATGTGATATATGGCTTTTGGAAATTTTATGTCCAAGTCAAGTCTCAAGTCTTTGAGTGAACGTTTAGAAGATATGCTAATTGGCCACGCCCTGTGATTACAACTGGCTGTTGCGTAGCAGCGGGCGGGACTGCGTGCTGTGATATGCCCTCATCAACATGGAGGATTTGCCTTAAATGATCTTAAATCTAAATATAAAATATGAAAAATATATCTCTCACTCTAAATGTGAAACTCCACAGTTAGATGGGGCTCGGTGACCCCTTTCCAACGA
>JBBPDC010000007.1:4628855-4642387 GCA_037974485.1 Hemigrammopetersius urotaenia | reverse complement strand
CAAGGTGAAAGTCATCATAGCTTGCGTAGTACAGACCCAGCTCCCAACCCAACTTTGTGAATAGATTAACGCCGATACTTTTTTATCCACCGATAAAAGTCTCACGTTAACGCAGCGCGTTAACGCCGATAACGGCCCAGCACCAATAAATATAGACATAATTATCTAATGGTGGCACAAAGTACAGGCAAATAATAAGTTAACAAATATTTGAAGTTATCCCTCCTGAGTTTAAGGTATATATTCCTTTTTAAACCTTTCCAAAGTAGCTAAAGTTATTATTAATAACTTTAAAACTCTAAATTAAATATCATATTTTATTTCATGTGTTTTATAGAAATACAAATTTTCTGCCTGTTTAAAATATGCTGTTAATTTATTAATTATATTTTAGTGTAATGTAAGAAAATGTAATTTAGTGTATACTTTAACTACTCAGTATTTATTAACATACTGGGCAATGCTGGAATTAAGGTACATTTTACTCTCATTAACTAACTCACCTGTGAAGAATGTGTCTCAGAGAAGGGAAGCAGTTGTTCTTCTGTGGCAGTGCTGTGAAGAAACTTGTATTTTTAAGAGTGCATGTGTGTTTTATGTAGAGGTGGGCATAGATACATTTTTTTAACGCCGTTAATCTCATTGGAATCTTGGCGTTAACGGTGATAACCCCCCACCCCCCACCCGACAGAGAGACGAGACAAGTTTAAAACGTGTGCGAACCGGACAAGTCCCCGAAATATCAAGGTGAAATTCATCATAGCTTGCGTAGTGTTGACCCAGCTCCCTCTGTCCGGGGGTGGGGGGGGGGATTTAACGGCGATATTTTTTTTATCGCGCGATAAGAAACTCGCGCCGTTAACGGCCCAGCACTAGTTTTATGACAAGGCAGACTACATTTACAGCATTTAGCATTTATCCAAAGCAACTTCCGCTCCCTAACTACAGGGGACAGTCTCCCTGGAGCAGCTTGGGGTTAAGGGTCTTTCATAAGAACTAAGTGGTAGTATGCTGAAGGCAGAATTTGGAACCCATGTCCTCTTGGTCCAGAGGCAAGTATCCTACCCACTAGGCCGCAGCCACTATCACTATCACTGCTGTTTCCTGACTGGATCTTTATGCAGATGCCACTGACTGTCTCTTCGAAATTCCTGTAAGCTTCCATCATGCTGATATACACTTTTACCTTGGAGTCTTACCTGAGGCTCCTTGTGTGTGTGTGTGTGTGTGTGTGTTTGTTTGTATGTGTGCCAGACATGCGTTGTTATTCCGGGAGATGGCGGATTAGACCCTGGAGAACCGCACCATGCACGGTCCATTAGCTTCACGCCGTATGCACTGACCTCATGAAGGCCACTCTGTAATACACTCATCAATATTTCAGGCTGCCCCGTACCTGGCCACAGGCTACACACACGGCTTAACCTGAAAGCCCATCGCATTTCCTCACCCAGGAGAATCCACACAGATCTCCAGCTTCAACTGCACTTCCCCAGCTCTTTAATGACCGGCCTCTAATATGCATTCAGCGCGCAGTCACCGGTGTGAATACAGTTCACTGTACCAGCAGTGCAGAAGACTTCATTTCTCCTCTTATAAATTCACCATGAGCTCCACCACTAACGTTTGCCCCTTCAGGTGTATTTTCTACAACAGTTTGTTGTATTTGGCCAGCCTTGTTCAGTCTACTTGGTCTTTTGGACCAGGTTGTCCAAAGGAATTAAATTAAATCTTGCTTAAAGACCTCATGCAGTTCACTGGTGTCACCTAAAACAAATCTAAGAAATAAAATCACATTTATGAAACTCAAAGACTACTTTTTTGCGAGCTATGAAAAATATGTATATATGTATATATATCTTCTATCTATTCACCTCTGAAATTTCAGCCTTTAGCCATTTTATAAGCATACGAGAAAGAAATGTGCAAGGCGGCTGAGGTGTGTGTGGGTAGTTACTAGTGGTGGGCCTTATTGGCATTAACGTGCTGCGGATCGTCTCTCTCTCTCTCTCTCTCTCTCTCTCTCTCTCTCTCTCTTTCTCTCTCTCTTTTACTCTCTCTCGCTCTCCCTTACTCTTTCTCGCTGTCTCTCTCTCTCGCTCTGTCTTACTCTCTCTGTCTCTCTCTCGTTCCTGACTTTTCCGTATTTAAACCCCGGGTTTATATTTACATTTTCTTTAAGGGTAATGTATTAAACTGAGTTCAAAATGAAATTAAAGTGATCTGGGAGAACATTTGGAGCCATTTTAATTTAGATTAATCTAGATTAAAAAAATGTATCTAGATTAATCTAGATTAAAAAAAAATAATCTATGCCCACCTCTAATAGTTACTAATGTAAATATTAGTGTCTAATGTCATCATGTCAGTGAGAGGTTCTGGAACCGGTACTGCTATATTTGATATGATTTTTAGTGTTTTTGTGCAATTTTCTGTTAAATATGAATAAACATGTTTATTGCACTTCTGAAATTGCTCTTCAGTTATTCAGCCACAACGTCAAACATACAGAATTCTTTGTAGATTCTTGCCTAGGTATACAATATTTTAAAAACCCCATGCATTGCATTCCTTTACAACACATTTTCTCTGTTTTCTGGCCTTACTTTTTCAAACATGCAATGCACAAACTGAATCAAACACCACAAACTAGTTATTGATTAAAATGTGTGACAAAGACGAGGTGGAGCCAACGCAGGTCTAGGGTTTGGTCAGAGAGTGAGGAGCTGAGGTGAATTGTGGTGCTCTTCTGCTGTAGCTGATATCAAAGCTGGAAGGTCGAGCCTGAAGTTGGAGTTGAGTAATGTTTCAGCGGCTCTGTGACCTTGAAGGCTGGACCTGTACGTTTGAAGTAAAAGATCCAGACCAGGTTGAAAAGCTTTCCAGTTGTTGAGTATTCTGCTTTATCCTTCTCCATCATGTGTTCTTCCTCTCCCTCCCAATGCTGAAGTTTGTTCTATGAGCACTCTGCTCCCTACACATCCCCTCAACCCCTCGAAGCACCTCCCTGGCTATCCAGAGGTGGTTTCATTTCTGTGTTCAGATAATGGCATGAGAGCTGCTTTCACGACAGACCACCTTCTTTGTTGCCCAGACTTATGCATCTTTAATAGAAAGCCTGAAATGAAAGCCCTACTGATGACATTCCTTCTTAAAAAAATGACTCACTAAAACAGGGGAATGGGAGCCTAATCCATAACAACAACCAAGGAACTGGTTCCAGAGTCATGCGATGATTTAGTAGGGACTGGGAGCAAGACAGTTAAGTCATGGCTGAGAGCTAGTGAAGCATGCGAATCAGAAAATTAGGCTGTGGTAGTTGAAGCCCTGGTCATGACAACTTATTCCCATGCTTTAGAAAAACATTATTTTTATGAAAACGAGATTTCACCAGAGAGGCTCTGCATTTCATCATGTGCATAATTTTCTACATTACCTCAAATATAGTCAACTGCCCACAACATGTGTGGTCTCAAAAGTCTGTTACTTTAGTTTTATGCTGGAGCTGCGAGGCTAATGTAGCTAATATGTAAAGTAAATGTATTTTAATTTGCATAATATTAACTGCCGATATATGACATGCTGGTCATAGTGTTAAAATGGCTGGTGGTAAGGGAATTGGCCCTGTGGCTCGAAGGTTGTGGGTTCGAATCCCAGGACTGCCAGTGGCGCCTCTGAGATTCCCTTGTGTAAGGTACCGTCCCCACACACTGCTTCACTCGGCGAATGGGTTAAATACAGAGAAGAATTTCATGCTGTTGTATGTATGACACTTATATACAGCGGTGCCAGCCAATCGGAATCTTTCCTGTAGTTTTGCCAGTTTTTAAGTTGACTCTTTCCTTTACGGTTCTAGATTTCCTTTCCTTTACGATTCTAACCAACAAACTGCAAAGTTAGTGTCAGTCCATTTGTATTTACCATTGTTTTATTCTAAATAATTATGCAAGAAATTGTTAATAGCAAGAGCTTGTTAGCCATTCATTGTTATGTTATGGACTACAAATTTAGCCAAAATAGTTATAGTGCTTTAAGTTGCTTTAGAATCTCATGTTTACTTTATTAATTCTGTGACTACCCCAAAGAAGAGGTGATATCAACCAGCCACCACAATACCTACAACTTACCTTTGTAAAAGAAAGGGTTACTGATATCATGCAGTGCCAGAAACCACATATACAGGTGTAATTGAGATTCCCTATTAACCTGATGCCTTCTATTACTTGCTCAGCATTGCAGCTCCAGTGCTCCAGGTTGGACATTGACCATGTCTGATGAGCTACATTTGTGGTCAAGTGAGAACAGCGTAGCTGTATTTACTATCTTTGTAACAGAAGATAAACATGCTATATTCGGAACTGTATCCATAATGTACTTTGTCATCGGTTTTCAGGATAGAGTTTGGAAGATTGGCACACTAACAATTATACGCAGGCTTATATGGTCATATACACACACGCACGCATACACAGACTCTCATTTAACTGGGCTTGCAGCGAGAGATTCACTTATCCCGACAATAATGTGTTTTTTCTTCCCTCCAACTTCAATCAGTGTCGCACACCATTCCAGGAGCAGGATGCAGCCGCTACTTCATTAGCAGTCCCTGTGCTGCCTTGGCAGGTTGGCAGTACCTGATTAGTCAGAAAAAGGGAACACGCTGAGAGTGGAGCGCCGCTTTCTCAAAATAAAGCCTAAAAATGTTCTCCCAGCTGCCTCTCCCTGATGCCAGAGGCTCTGATTATTGGGGTTCAGGCGTTGTTTCTTTCACCTGACAAACTCCAGCGGAACCAAAGCGACCGAGGGAGCAGCTGAGAGCGAGGGGTTCCTATAAAGCTGAAACAAGCAGAGTTGCTTACTAAAACTGGCCCTTTCCTTGCGAGCCCTCCAATGAGCACAAAGTCTTGCTAGAGTGAATGATTCGATTTTAATGGCAGCCAAACAAATAATTGGCCGGGCTGAGATCGCAACAAACCCCATGACACTGACTCATTCCCACAGAAAGCACTGGTGGGACAGATGCCGGGGGAGAACGCTCCGTATTCTTCTCTTTTCTCTCAGAGCTAAATATTGGCAGGTCATTATATTTAGGGGCCAGAATGTCAGATCGCCACAAGGCCCCAGTGGCTAGACCACCCTGCGCACAAGGCTGAGATTAGCCCCTCCCACAGCCTCTATACAAGGCCCCCCATGGAAAACTGCACTAATTAGCCTGCTGGATTCATAAACTTGTCACTTCTTTCTACACTGCTGTTTAGCCATTTGGAATCACTCGCCATATTTACATATTAATCCACTTTTAGTATAATGTGTGTTAATGTATGTAGGGTAATAAGTTTGCACTGTAGATTTGAGTAGAAGTGATGTTTCACCAAAACACACTTTATCTGTAGATATTTGTTCCTCAGCTGTCTAACTCCACCTGTCAGATAAGTCTCGGTTCTACAGAAAGAGGGCCTATTATGTTTCTCTGGATGCCTATTGATGGCTGTGCCATATCTGGCCCTTTTTTCAACAGGTTTAATGTTCTGATGGTTGTCCCACTTGAAATCTAAATCTCACTTTTTAAAATACGATTGTGAATGTTAGTTTTGTGATAACTTCGTTCTCAAAGTTTTCTCTGGCAGTTTGTAACAATCTACAGCTTTGTTTATCTTCAATCTAAATCTAAAACATCTATTTTTCATTTACAGCATCCTCATGTCCTGTTAACTGTTTGAAACCTGAAAAGTTGTCTAGTATATGACAATTGTTTTATTCATATATCTACGGCATTGGTTTGAAACTTCACAATTGAAAAGTTTTACATAATAATACACATTCTGTCGCCTCATGGATTGATTTCATTTAGACGTAGAACCATAGTATCTACTTTATGCTTAAAGAGTTTGAAATTACAGTTTACAATGATATTTGTAGGTTTCGATTTTATACTGGAACTCCAAGACCAGAAAGCTTAGCTTAGTTTAGTTCAAAGTAAGTTACTTAATAATACAAACAAAAGACATTTTAAGACATTTAATGCATGATTAACGTTTGGATAGTAGTGTAGAATCCTCCATTTGAGTCAGTCCAGCTTGGTCTTTAGTAGCGTCTCCCGAACCATCTGTTCATCCTGTGTCTCACTTTCAAACTGTCCCTGCATCACACTGCCTTATGGAATACCTCCCAAGTGCAAGGCCATTCAAACCTACTGTAGTCAGTGTGGATTTCAGTGTGCTACATTACCAGTACAGCAGCAGCCAGTCATCCGAACCCCCAGCCCAAATGCACCCAACAGATGGGACCACCCTCCAGAGCAGGGAGGGACACCAGACCCCCTTTCTATAGTGGCCTGGAGTCGAGCAAGACAGACATCTGCCAGCGTCCCCAGACAGGTGACCGTGAACTATCACATGGGCTATGAAATATGTATGAAAGGAGGAGGATGTTATGTCTTAAGAAACAGAGAGAAAGATGGCTAGAGGAAAAAAAAAAACGCAGCGTAGATGATCAATGTTTCGACCGCCCCTGCTTCTTAGTTTTTATTCATTATATATACATTTTCATGCTGTCGATTTGACGCATTCTGATTAGGCCTTTGCTGTCACTGCCAAAGAACACATGTAGATTTAAAAAGAAAAAAAATGAGATTACGCTCATGGCCCTTGTCTTTTCTTTTTTGCTAGCTCTATCCATCACTGTCAGCCTGACTATCACACACCTTTTATGGTTTTCCTCCTCTGGTCCAAGCTGGATGGCTAAGACATTTCAGTAGCATTGCATTCTCAAGTCTTTCTCCCCTCGCAGCTGCAGCACTAACAAGCCTTCGTTTTCAGAACATGCTGCACAACAAGATGCTCGCCGATTACGTCCACATTTCTAAATTCACGCGTATCAAAGTTGTTGTCTCCAGATGGCAGTGGCTGTTCTGAACTTTCTAATTAAGTGGGAGTACCTGACTCAGCCTAGCAGATAATTGACCTCTGCTGGCAGTGGTGCAGAGGGGGCCACGGGCCGGGCCGGCTAATGGAAGGCAAATCCGCTACCTGGGGAAATGAGTGTATTCACACTAATCCGCTGGTCTGAAGGCTAAGGGCTGCTTTAATGGGGGCACCAAGAGGCTGCTGCATTGTCCACACGGCCTGTCAAGAGCTCTGCAGCACGACAGACAGCTTCCACCGACTGTCTGTCTCCCAGATTGTAAGTCTGCCAATTGACCCACCTCTCTGTCCTGCAGGTTTTATTTAAGAGAAGGAAGAAACTGGAGTAATTATTCAAACGCAGGCTAATCTTTAAAAAAGAGCAGCTGGTTTTGTCAAAGTAAAATGTAACAAAATCAATAAAATTAATCTGTCTGCGAAATCTGACAGATTCTTGACATTATCACAGCCCCGCCAATGTCTCAGATATATCTCTAAATGCTCATAACCTATAATAAAAAAATATATAAACGCAGTACTGTGTTAACTTCAGTGTGCTTAGTCAGTTTGTGTACACTTATATCTAACTATGCATTCAAAAATAGAGTTTCTTAGAGTTTCCCAGGTTACTACTAAGTATATTTAACATATCTAATATGTATGTGACTTATGTGTATGTTTTCTTTGTACAAACAGCAACGGTAGTGTCCGTGTTCTCTGAAATGTCTCTGGGTAATGCATAAGACACAACATACAGTGTTTATAAGTAATTTAATTTATTATGAATATAAAGTACAATAAACAATTTTAGAAAATGTAGTTTATTATGAGTTGGGCAAAGAATAGCTGAGCGCATTGATACAATATTTAATAAAATTCTACCTTAAACTGAATTGTACAGTCTGGTAGTCTGTTAGCTATTTGATCACATGTGTTTGTAGAACACAAGTTTAAACAAAACAAGATTCTTATGTAAGTTATGTTTAATATTGTTTGGGACATTTACTTCATTATGATGCCCCATAAATCAGTCCAGTCACAACAGTGCATTGATTTCAGTTGTTGTGTGGAGGTCATTAGTGTGCATGTATTACCCAGTGAATAAGCTCAGTCAATAAGAACATGTAATTATAATTTATAGTGTACAACGGCTTTTATTGTGATTCAAAGTGATTTTAAAATAAGTGATATGCATTTCATAATCATTCGTAGGACTTTGTCCTACAGCTTATGTCATCACCGACACAGATTCACGGCCCACCAACCAATAGAGACTATTAGTTTAAATAAACGAACTCAGTCTATTAGTCACCTAACAAATTGTCGTTACAACCACCATTAACTTATTAACTTGAATATGCTGCATGTTTGGTATGAGCGTCTCAGCAGTTCTGTGTCAACTTTACATTGAGTGGGAAATCCCAACAGCAAACAACATGCATGCAATTACCATCTGATAGGAGAGACATGTTGGGGTGTAATTCAATTTGTGGGTACAATAAACAGTCCAGGCCAGTGTTTCAGCAATCATCCTGCAGTAAACACAAGCCAGCATGACACATGTACTGTATCTTCAGTGCAAAAACACGGCATCAGCGTCAGGGTTCACTCATAACTTCTAAAGTAAAGCAGTATTTTGTGGAGGCCCATTTGCTGAGCGCAGATTATTGGGTTTTAAAGCAGGAAACGTGTGCAGACCAGGTGGGCTACAGGTCTGCAGCACTGTATATTTTCAGAGATTGTTACAGGATAACAAGCTACAGCCTTCACACGGGCCATGCTTTTTTGAAAGCTTTAGCTGTTGAGAATCCCAAGACACCAGTAAAAAATCAGAAACAGAAAACTAATTATCTGTAAAAAACAGAACGATGATGTGTGTCTGTTATTTACTGATCTTTAGAGTTTCACAGGCAATCACATATTTCAAGTATCTCTCTGCTGTATGTAATAACGATCAGTTGCTTTCAGCAGATTATGTCCGAGACCTGGGTTTGGTTGCACTACTAAACCAAACGCCGTCATTTTACCCCTAAAATTACCTCATTTTTGACCTAAATTTCCCATACAGTAAATAAAGGAAAATTAAGGGAAAGAGTGCAGAGATTAAAGTGGATTAAGGGATAAAACTACTGAATTGTCCCCTATACTTATTCAAATTTGCCCCTTAAATAATAGAACCTCCTGAAAATTTAAGATTAAGGGGTCTCACACTAATAACTCAATCTCATTTTAATGGAAAAATGAAGGGGTCGGTTTCACAAATTAACGGCCACTTAATTCAAATGACGGGGTTTGGTGTATTTTCAGGGTGGGATTAAGGTAGAGTTAAGCACATTTTGAGCGCATTGTGTTTCCTCATGTTGTGTGTGTGTTGTGAAGGAAACTGAAATTGGGTGAGATATATCATTACTCAGCATCTCTCTGACTGTTTGATTGGCAGGTCGCTAAACCGATTAGTGAATCCCGTTTAATCACATGAAATACAGTGCAATTCAAATGCTGTACACTTAATAAAAGTATAAGTGGTAGCACGGCTTTTGTGGCATTTCTGACATGCAGCGGTTAACGTTTAACAGCTGAGAGGCTATTAAATGGACACTCATCACTCTAAATGTAAATAAGGGCGTTTTATTGGCTGCCCGCTGAGCCGAGCCTGGAGCCATACCCAGTGATTTGGAGGTATCGCAGGAACGCAGGGGTCAGCTTCATAATTAACCTCCCTCATTTAGCACTGAGCATTCCCCAAACTCATCATCTCTCAAACAGGCCAGCCTGAGAGAGAAAGAGAGCGGAGAAAGGAGAAGCTCCTCTCGCTGATGGACTTCCTAGCTGTGGTCCACACAGTGCTTTCCAATTAGCCTGAAATGAAGCCGGTTTAAGATTTGTAAACCGAACCGGTGCATGTGTACAGTGTGGAACTGTATCTTCTCTGATTTTTACTATTTTAAAGACAGTTTTCGTGATTAGATTTGAACTCTGTATGGTATGTGTTTTTACGTTTTACGTTTTACGTTTACGTTTACGTTTACGTTTAAGGCATTTAGCAGACGCTCTTATCTATTCTGTGTATTAGATGTTTTATATGTTATTTCCAATTCAAATTGACCTTTTCTTTGTTGACTGAAATTGGAAAGTGCCTCTTTTTGACCGTTTCTGGTGGCCGAAGTTTCCCTGGTGTGGAATTTCTGCTGTGCAGGCCGTATCTGACGCTGTTGCCTGGCATTAGCATGATATTCCGCTCATAGCCAGTCAGTACATTTTCATTAGCTCCTTTTCATTTGCAGTTAATCTACCTAACTGTGCGTCACGGAGGAATGACTCGGGGTTATTACCACTCATCAGCATCACAGTCCTGTCCTTCTTTGATGGTGTCGCTACTGCAGAGGCAGACAGCCAGTCCGGCCTGCCAAACGCAGTTCAGGGGTTAATTGGGGGTATTTTTTTTGGGCCTCAGTGGGCCGCGCGCTGTACACACAGTATGTATTCACAACCTGGAGTGATGTGTACCATAATTTGTCATCTAATTTATATCGTGAATATTCAGCTATAAAGTACAGGAAGAGCGGCGCTAAAGGAGGCACAGCGAGCCCGTCTCATTTTACAGTGCCTGTGGCGACGGAGCCACTCTGCGCCATGAACACACACTGGCCAGGCTGGTTAATTGAAGGGAGAGCTGTGGTGTGTCTCCCGAGCTGGCGTGTGTAATTATTTCAGGCTGCCAGCCCTCACTCTGTCTGTCCGTCCCTCTGTCTGTGTGCTCGCCCGCCTGTCTGTCTGTGCTGAGGAGGGAGAGAGAGAGGAAGAGAGACAGAGAGAGAGAGAGAGAGAGAGAGAGGCAGAGAGAGAGGGTACTTGTCCATAGGCATGCAGGAACCATGCTGCACCTAAACTGTACTGCGATGGCACGGACCTTCTAGCACGCTTTGATTTTCTCGTGAATCTCAGCCCAGTAACTGTGATTCTGCCGTGTCCCAAAACCGCGTCCAGCTGAAAGTTTTTCTGTCAGAACCATGTTTGATATTGTGGTCTTTTTTATAGACTTGTTTGAGTTTTTATAGACTTGTTTGACCCCGGTGCACATTTGCATTTCTCACAGTGTCCACAAACTCCAAATAGACAGTAGCACTTGTACTTCATCGACTTCCCAGTTGTTAATTCGTGTGCGAACAGCAAAAAAAGCACAGGCTGTTTCCAAATCTGTCAGCTTGGCTGAGGCCTGCTTTCGGCCCTGCCATCGAACCGGCCTGTAACAGGGAACGAGTGAAGGGTGTGATATTTTTAGTTATTTAAATTCAGCAAAAAGCAAATGTTTCTAGCGATGAATAAAGCTCAGTAGTCTTTAACCAGCATCACATATTTTCTTTAAGAACGACTACTTTTTATCAGCACCACTGACCCCTTTGTATTTACCGTTATAGACTAGTTTATATGTCACTTGTTTCTCTGCATCACCCTTTAGGCCTTTTTTACTCAGTTTCTCAGTAGTCAGGACCCCAACAGGATCACCAGTAAGCAAGTAGTTCCGGAGTGTGGATGATTCCCAGCACGGCAGTGACACTGATATGGTGGTATTTGTGGGTGTTGTACAAAAAGAGTTTTTAAACACTGTGTCCACTCACTGTCTGCTCTATCAAACAAGCTGTCTGTCCATCTTGTAGAAGTAAAGTTCATCGGATGCTGCACAGCTTGTGTAAGTCAACCTCTGTCCTTCAGTGGTCAGTTTCTGGACACTGTTGGCTGGATATTTTTGGATGGTGGACTATCCTCAACTCCAGCAGTACTGCTGTGTGTGACCTAGTCTGTGCAACACACACACACACACACACACACACACACTAACATATGACCTTGCCAGTGTCACTGCTGTGCTGATGATGATCCTCCACTCAAACACTACCTGCTCACTGGTGGTCCTGTGGAGATCCTGACGTCTGATGGTCAGGGAAAGAAGATTACAAATGATACAGAGAAACAGGACCAGTGAGTGTGTATAAAGAGATTCATGCTTTTTGGCAGCTACAGACTCCACTTGATTGTTAGCTATATCAGGAAGCTTGGCTGAGCTTGGATGAATATTCCTTAAATATTCATGCTCCATCGTTTCACTCTAAACATATTCAAGCTCTGTCCAAAAAGGCTCCTCACCGTCTACCTCACTGTACCTCACCTGCCTCTCTACCTCACTATATCCCACCTGTCTCTCTACCTCACTGTATCCCACCTGTCTCTCTACCTCACTGTGTCTCACCTGTCTCTCTACCTCACTGTACCTCACCTGCCTCTCTACCTCACTATATCCCACCTGTCTCTCTACCTCACTGTGTCTCATCTGCCTCTCTACCTCACTGTGTCTCATCTGCCTCTCTACCTCACTGTGTCTCACCTGCCTCTCTACCTCACTGTGTCTCACCTGCCTCTCTACCTCACTGTGTCTCACCTGCCTCTCTACCTCACTGTATCTCACCTGCCTCTCTACTTCACTGTATCTCACCTGCCTCTCTACCTCACTGTACCTCACCTGCCTCTCTACCTCACTGTGTCTTACCTGCCTCTCTACCTCACTGTATCTCACCTGCCTCTCTACTTCACTGTATCTCACCCGTCTTTCTAGCTCACTGTACCTCACCTGCCTCTCTACCTCACTGTGTCTCACCTGCCTTTCTGCCTCACTGTTCCTCACCTGCCTTTCTGCCTCACTGTACCTCACCTGCCTCTCTACCTCACTGTACCTCACCGTACCTCACCTGACTCTCTACATCACTGTACCTCACCTACTTCTCTACCTCACTGTTCCTCACCTGCCTCCCTACCTCACTGTACCTCACCTGCCTCTCTACCTCACTATATCCCACCTGCTGTCTGTACTTATGTCTATAAACATCAACAGCAACCAGCACTACACTTCACAGTACACAACCTACTCTGTACATTTACATACTTTAGACTTTTTTCATTTGTCATTGTTTGTTTACATTTGTAATGTTTATTTAAACCTAATTTTTATCTTTTAGTTTTATAACCTTTAATTCATTGTAAATATCTTGCACCCTTTTGTATGTAACAGTGTATGTGAAAAATATGGAATCTTGAAATAGAGACTATTGAATTCAGCTCTCTCTCTCTCTCTCTCTCCCAGCCTTCTTGTATATAAGCTATAAACCTTTTTCTATACATAGCTCGTTTTGGTTCAAGAGCAGGTTCAGTTCCATAGCATCGTGATATTTTGTTGAACCACGTGGCAATTATAATGTCAAATCAAAATGCCATAAAAGAGAACGACAGACGCAACTTCGCTTCTATTTCAGGCCCGGTGCAGTCTTCCCAAAACCCTAAAGCACGGTTGTGGGGAGTCAAACATATACACAGTAACACACATACAGACACAAACACCACACACATCATTATTGTTCTCTCAGTTTCCCGGTGGCTGCAACAATGTCGGGAGGTCGACCTCCAGCCTGCAAGCACATACATCACCCAACAGAGCCATTAGGACTGTCCACACCAGCCAATCGCTCAGTGCCTGTTCCTCCCACTGACCTCTGGAGCCCTCACATAAGTGCACACACACACACACACACACACACACACACACACACACACACACACACACACACACACACACACACA
>JBBPDC010000007.1:4614582-4625753 GCA_037974485.1 Hemigrammopetersius urotaenia | reverse complement strand
CGGGGAGTGGATGGGGGGGAGGGTTAGACAAACATGAAACTGTCACATATTTTATTCCACATCACATTTTTTTCCCTCCAAAAAAGTTGTAATCTTTCGTCTCGCAAAAGCCAGGCTAAATAGGCCTCATTTGCATAAAAAAGAAAGGGAAGATTGACAGCAATTTAGGAATTATGCTGAGAGGATTGGATAAGTGTTGTGGGATATGCAGCTCTGGCGTCTCCAGCTGTTGTGTCTAAGTGGAGTAAGCCTGTCGGGGTGGAAGAGCCGTAGCCTTCACTTTTCTGAACCTTCTCTTTTCCTAATCAGCGAATGGACGGCTGATCCTGTGTGCCGGCCTCTTCCCCCTCACACCTCCCTTCCTCCGCTCCCTTTCAATGCAAATGGTGCGTACGCAAATCCAATCTAACCTGCATTGTGTGCAAGCCTGGGTAGACCAGACAGACTGGTACAAGCCACCAGGCAGTATTGGTTTTGCCTTCAAAAGGTAGTCCGGAGACCTTTTTCCTGGTTGTAATCCGAGTTTGTTTGGGTCTGGACTGGATTAGGTTCACTCCGAGGCAAGTGTGGGTGGTGTTAACTTCTCAGACCACCATGGAAAAGAAGTAGCAGCGTAGCCTGAGTCTGTAGTCATAGGGCAGCTTAAAATAGACTTACACTGACCAGGGATCCGTTTATCTGGTGGTAAACATTAGGTGTTTACAGTAAAACAGGTACAGAAACTGAAACAGCATTAGCATCTGTGCTTACGGTTTCTTCAATAAGTGCTCCATTGTTTTCCCTATCTGCTGCTTATGTAGGATTTACACTCAATCAGTCCAAGCAAAATGAGCAAAAACACATTTATACATGAATAATAGACACATATTGAGGGGAATGAATGGTGCTGATGGATGATTTCAAATCAGCGTTGTTGTACTTTTTCATTCTCTTTGTCATCTACAGGAAAATGTTTGGGGATTTAAGCTACAGATAACCAAGATATTACTGCTGGTCACCTGGTGGTGTAAAGAGCTGGAACCAAACCTGGTGAAATGTTGTTTATCCACTATTGTCAGAGTCGCGGGCGCGAGTACTCTGAACTCCCTCGGAGTGTGCAGGAACGGGCCGACAGCCAGGGATCGATGCAGATATGTTTATTAAAGGAAAACAAAACAGAGGAACAGAAAATAGGCACGGGGGCCGTCAGAATAACCAGAAAACGTGAACACTGGAATCAGGGACAGGGAAAAATGAGGTGATGGACACATGAGGACTAACTAACAGAAACAGGCTTAAATGCTAACAGAAATCAGGGGAAACACAAGACAGCTGAGACCTAATGAACACAAACAGTAAACAGCTGACAAACATAAGGCATGTGACAAGCAAAACCCAGACAACATATCAAAATAAAATCCCCCCAGAATACAGACCCGAAAACAAAACGAACTGAAAAGCAGCAGCCCCTAACGGCCGCCGACCGAACCGTGACAACTATGTTGTCCAACCAACAATCAATATTAGATCTGCACCAACTGGGGCTGCACTAACTGCACTACTCTCCTCCCTTTTCTTATAAATATCTGCACTTATGTTTCATATTTTATCTGATGTTATTGAATTGCAGTGTATTCCTTTATTTCTTTCATTTCCTACTATTTCCTATACGTCCTGATTTAATAATATTGTCATTCCATTCCTGTAAAGTACATTAAATGACCTATGTGCATGATAATGGGCTATATAAATAAACTCGGGCACTCTGTTTATCAGGTAGTAGAAGCATTTCGATTCTCTGTTCCATGGTTGTCTTTTTGAGAGGAGTTTACATTTACAGCATTTATCAGATGCTTTTATCCAAAGCGACTTCCATTCTCTAACTACAGGGGGCAGTCTCTCCCTGGAGCAACTCAGGGTTAAGGGTCTTGCTCAGGGACCCAGTGGTGGTTTGCTGGAGGTAGGATTCAAACCCATGACCTCTTGGTCCAGAGGCAAGTATCCTACCCACTGAGCTACCTCCAGTCATTTAATATCTCGCTAGTCATCTAATATCTGCCAGGCTAGTTAGCATCTACATGACTAGCAAATGGTGCTGCAGTTGTGTGTATAGCTGTTGTTTGTCAGGATGGGGGGTTACTGCAGGGCAGTTGGGTTTGCACGCATACCAAATTGTAATACAGACGGGTGACAAATTAATGGAAAAATCAGTATAAAGTGCATCATTGGGTCACCAGGACTGCTTCAGTGCTCCTTGAAATTGATTCTATAAGTCTCTGGAGACGTAGTGGAGGGACTGAGCTCCATTCTTCTAGAAGATGCTGGAGTTGTAGATGATGGTGATGGAAGGTGTTGTACAGATGAATGTCGGTCAAAAACCACCCAAAGGTGTTCAGCTGGGTTAAGATCTGGTGAATGTGATAACTGTGATCCCATACGCTGTATCTGCCCACAGACTCTTTTTACTGACACAGTCTGACCACGTCCTGCTCTGACTCTGAACAGCGGCCCTTCTGGTTTTCACAGCAGCTCTATTAACTTATGTGTTTCCCATTGGTCTAAATACAGATGATGCTTTAGCCATCGTTCCTATTGAAGCACAAGACAGTTGAGAAGTCTTTGTGCTATCCAGTGCTATCATTCTCATTTTGTCAGGTTTTTCGCATGTCACCTCTCTGTATAATAGATTTATTTTTCAGTTTATGGCTCCAGAACTGAAGAATTGAATTTGTCGAGGGTTGCAAACATGGTATTGCACTTCCTGCCTTAGCCTACAGCAGGCCGTCACTACGTATTAGTTACCCTGGATGAGGCCTAACAAGTCCTTGTGAACAACACAACCGCACTGTCCCAATACAAGTTGAGGAAGGAATATGAATTTGTGAAATTCGATCTGTTTTGTTATTTGGAATTCATAGAGGATGGATCAAAGTTGTTCAAAGCTGGAACTATGGTGAAACTGCCCTACTGTTGAGTGAGCGTTTCAAAGTTAGAAGCTAGACTTAAAGCACTTGAAGAAAAAAAAAAAACCCACAGCGAGAACGGCAGCGCAATTTGGTGAAACATAAGTTGGGGCAGATTATGTAATATTCTCAAAGGCTTGGGTGTGAACGCGTGCTAAAACAAGTTGTGGTGGTGGAGACAGTTTAGCCGTCTCAATAACTCCCTGTGACAGGGCTGCTGATGTGTGGAGAAGTGCAGACGGTCTCGCTGGCTTGGAGCTGCTGATCATGCTTTAAGGTTACTCTGGGCTGTCTTTGTTCATGACTCTGAACGGCTCTATTCTCTGCTAATGTCAGTCTACAAAATAGTCCTGCAAAAATAGGGCCTTCGGATCAGGGTAAATAATAATGTTGGGCCTTCAAAGCGTAATTTCATCGAAAACGTCCAAGTCTCGGCCCTCTGAAAAATGACATCTACTATAAACCCCAAGAATAAAGATGGCTGTATCATATTCCTTTGCTTTTGATTGCCACTCTAGGGGCACAGGCATACAATTAAGCCAGACACACTGTCTACGCAAACCCATTTTTATAATGGTGTGTAAGGATAGCCGACGCAGCAGGCCCTTTGGCGGTGCAATTACAGGTGGAGGCTGCCATGTCTCACTGGATCAGGTTTTTAGACACATGAGGAGGGGCTTGTTAGGGTTTTCAAGTAATGTACATCTATTCAAATTAGAGAGAGCATTGATGTGTCTGCATTTTCTTCCAATTCCCATCCTCTTTCCTTGGGCTGTCTCATTTGAGGTGCGACCCCACGCACCTTGAAAAACACGATCCAATGCCAGATCCCCTTATCATGGATCAGGGCCGTTAAAATTTCAACAAGAAGGTTTTTTTTTTTTTTTTCACAGAGAAACAGACATTACATCGCCTAACAATGGAGACATGTCAAGTTCCAGATCTAGGCCTGTGTACTGAAGGCTGTCAGCAGGCACACGGCACCCTTGTTGGCCAATTAAGTGAAATTGACATGTAGATTGCCACGCTGTCACAGCCTGCTGCTCCAGTATTAGGCTTTACAAATCAGACTGACATTTGCACTTGTTTGTATTATTAAGGGGATCTTCATCAAGGATTTACTTTCTTCCTACCCCTGCCAAAAAAAACAAAAAAAAAGAAAAACACCATCTTGCTATAAATATTGAATGTGACAACAATCTGGTGCCTTCAACTATCTTTTTGACAGAGCTAGATTTCGCCTGAGGTGAAACCGAAAAAATAAAGTTTTTTGGAAGTTTGTTTCGGCTGGCGAGACCTGCAGGAATTAAATGATAATTCTGGAAAGACAAAGACAATGTCAGTCACAGACCAAGAGAACGGAGATGCAGGCTTTTATTACCGCCATGATCAAAATTTCTCTGCCACAGACTCGATGGAGGCTGAGATAAGAATGACAGCCGAAGAGAAGATCTCACGGGGTGCCGTCACGAATGTCTCGTCTTCTCATAGTTTGCATAGTTATTTATCTCCTCCTCCATCCACGACTGTTTGAGTCAAACAGAAGATAAAACTCGAATAATAATTATCACTTCCCTTCTAAACTGTCCATTTTCTAGTCGGAGCTTTAAGCTCCATCTCTCTCTTTATCTCTGGCTCTGCGATACTTAGTGGCATGTTGGAAGACTCCTAGATTAGATCTGACCTGAGGTTATCTGAAAGATTTAACATACCACTGATGTTTTCATATAATGGATTAACAGCTTTTGTGAATGGATTATCATTAAAAATTGGTCTGTTGGTGCTGAAGTTTGTTTAGTAGGAAAAAAAAACAAAAGTGATGAAAAAAGAAGGTGCTAATAAAAGATTGTTAAAAGATTCTAGGCTGTTCTTTAACTTTAAACGCCATCATTAACCGTTTCACTTCATTGGCTGTCACTTAATAGCTCGTTGAATATCTAACAGCTGTCTGGTGATCCACATTTTAATTAGAACTATAAATATACTGGGTGGCTCTTTATAAGACTGCAGTGATGAATAAAAAAAAATGACATTTTCTGGCAATAAGACTCAAATAGGGAACACACTGCAATTGCATTTGTTAACCAAATAGATACTGATCTATTTGGGAAAGCTTGAAGAAATGTCAGTTGATATTGATTCATAAATTGTAATATATTTTACTGAATTGTTTGCCTTATTCTAGAAAGCCTCCCCTTCTTTCAAGTGGCCCCTATAGATTATCTACAGATTCTTTAATTGTTAACACACTACATGATGAAACCCTGTTGATTATCAACAGCTCAAGTCTAGGATTATGTTTACACTCGAAGTTAAGTTTAAGACTAAGGGTTAAGGGTTTTAGGCTTAGGTTTATATCTAACTGAATCTTTTACTTTCAGCTTAATGTCCAACTGCATTTAATTGATATTTATTTGAATGTGAGTTAAATATCCAACAAATCTCTTTTTACTGAAGATAATAGAACTCATAAGCCTCAGTATCTTTTGTTCTTCCTAAAAATAAGGAAAAATAAAATGAAAAAAATTGACACAGGCTTTTATAATTAAAAATGTGCTGTTGTTATTATTTAAAATCTCAACATTTTTTAAATGATGGTTAAAATATGCTATTCTTTTGAGCAGCTCGAGCGTTCCTTATGAAGCCGTGAGTGTACATTTACATGAACCTTCTTTTGTATATCACCGTATGAAGAATGGCAGAACAGGAATCAGGTGAGCGGAGCCTTTACGCTGGCGAGTGGAGTGAAGATGTAGCTGAGAGTTCGAAAAATAGAGCTGTGGTCAGTGGTTTTGTGTGTGTGATCACTTTTCTGGTTACCACAGCATAACACGCTATTTTAAGACAAACCCAGAATCTGCTCGGCAAGAATCTCTCTTCAATAATGCATTAGATACCTAAAACCCCAGGCCCCCCTCTTCTCTCTCTCTCTCTCTCTCTGTCTGTCTCTCTCCCCACACCCTCTCTTTTCTTTCCCACTATCTCTCCCCCTCCCCCTTGCTCCTTCTCTCTCTCTCCCTCTCCCTCTCTCCTCCTCTCCTCCCCCTCTCAGGTGGGGTTATGTATGTTGCAGGCTGAGCAGATGAGAGCTGTATTGATCAGTGCGCTCTAACACAGTTAGTCATCAGCACAGCGGAGGGAGGTGCAGTGTTTGTCACTTAGGGAAAACACACACACAGACAAGAAGAGAGAGGGGTGTGGGGGGGTGGGGAGGGTAGAGAAAGAACCAGCATCAGAATCAGATTCATTGGCCAAGTATAATAACACACACGATGTTCCAGCTGTCGGTGTCTTTCTAATACTACAGATAACGTACATTTAATTTACAGACAAAATAATCAATATATGTATATAAGAGAGAGAGAGAGAGACAGACAGACAGACAGACAGACAGACAGATAGACTGAGAGAGAGACAGACAGAGAGACAGAGAGGGAGAGAGGGCAAGTGAGAGAGGGAGAGAAGGGGGCGATAGACAGAGAGAGAAAGAGAGAGAGAGGGAGAGAGAGCAAGTGAGAGAGGGAGAGGGGGGGCAATAGACAGAGAGAGAGAGAGTGAGAGACAGACAGACAGACAGACAGAGAACGTGGGCAAGCGAGAGAGAGATAAAGATATAGAGAGAAAGACAGACACACAGAGAGAGAGAGAGAGAGAGAGAGAGAGAGAGAGAGAGAGAGAGAGAACAAGCGAGAGCGCGAGAAAGAAAGAGAGAGAGACAGAGAGAGAGAGAGGAAGGGAGTGAGAGAGAGAAAGAGATAGGGAGAGCACATACACTCATGATTTAAGCCCTTGTGTAGAACATAAACTGAACTAAACAAATATTTTCTTTTGGGCCACACAAAAGAGCAGGAAAGGGAAACATGAAGAACAGGACAGATACAGAGCAGGGCATACATAACTGAACAGTGACATTCTGGACTCTCAGCCAGTTCCATTAATATACGTTATGGTGGTGCTGGCCTGCTGGTTAGGCTACTTGCCTCTGGACCAAGAGGTCATGGGTTCGAATCCTACCTTCAGCACCACCACTGGGTTCCCGAGCAAGACCCTTAACCCCAGGCTTCTCCAGGAAAACTGTCCCTTGTAGTTAATGAATGGATCACTGAACTCTGTATTAATGCATCAAGGCTGTAGACGGCAGTGTGCTCTGAATGGGCTTTATTTTGTTCTAATGGACCACAGAGTGTATTAATAGGTAACATATGAACCCAGTTCTGATTAAACTGAGGAAATTACTATTTTCTTAACAGTATCAAAGAAATAGAGCAAGTTAAACAGATTAAAAGATGCCCTTGAGTCTAAACTGATGCTCTGTTAATTTACATGACTGAAGTATTTACAGAAGGATTGACTGTAAAGTTGCAGCAAAGAAAGAAATACAGGATGTTACTTGTATGTCTTACAAGACATACAAGTTACATTAGACTTTTATGGTATTTACAGTGTTTGTAAAGGTACATACAACATATTCTTGGTGCTCCTATAATACTGGAAATCAAATAGAGGCAATAATGGAAATGAGCATTACAGTGGCGATTACAAAACCACTCATGAGGTGAAATAGTTTTGCATATTATGATGTATCTTATTTATATTATATGAAAAAGTGAAATATTATGTTAAACATTAAATGTTAAATGCTATATGTTACTTATTATGAAAATGACCCATGATTGCTGGGCAACATTAGCATAATCTAAACAAAAGACCTTTCTTAGCAGAAATGTTACTTTCACACAAATTATACTTCCATTTTTGAAATGTATTGAATTCTGTGTTTGTATCTGCAGTCTGCTGCTAGTGTCTCTCAACATGGGAACCAAAGAAGCGACAGGAACTGTAAAGCATGTTTGCCATTATGTGTATCAAAATGACCTTTTTTGGTACAGTTTCTCCTGCATTGTTAAGTCGAAAACAGAAGACCAGAGTAATGGATGACCGAAGAATGTTTTCAGTCATGGAGAAAAGCTGAATAGATCATTAACACCATCCAGGGCTCAGAGATGCGTAAAACTATGACGGATGACAGAAGGAACGGTTTACTTTTCATTACTGAGTTCTGCATTATGAACTTCTCAGTGTATAAATGAGATATAAAAAATACAAACACACACACACACATACACACATACACATGTATATATATAATTCTTAATAAACAGAGTTAAAAAAGTGAGAAAAGTTGTTAAATGTGCCTCATTCATATGTACAGAACTGTCAGACCAAGCATTCCTCAGTTGCATCAATGTCAACAGACTGTGAGATTAGCAGCAGACAAAAATCTTGTAAAAAATGATACAAAGAAGTTTTTCATTAATCTGAATGGGACAGACATTCTAAAAAGCTTGTATAGACTTGCAACTGTAGCTGTGAAAGAATGCACTGGTGGATCAGGCAGGTGAAATACTGAATACTTAAAGGCAGTATGTGTCCGATTATACAGATTATAGAACATCATGTGTGTTCTGCAGCTGAAGGTTCAATATAACAGAAGTTCTTTAAGTGAACATGAAGTCCAGATCAGTACAGGGATGAGTTTGCAGGTGCAGAAGGTAGATGGGGTCTGAATCACTGGAAGCATAAAGCAGGATCCAGCTGGTGCTGGTCCTCTTCTGGGTGCTTCAGGAACCTCACAGGGTTGGCCTTTATATACTGGAGCTGGCACAATCTCAGGTGCCTCGGGATGGGTAGAAGGATAAAGAACGCATAGAAAGAATTAGCATAGTTGCCGTGTGCTAGTGCTAACAGTGTGCTAGTACTGGAGTATGCGGATATGGGATGGGTTACGTTAATGCCAGATTAAAGAGATGCGTCTTGAGTCTACTTTTAAACTGGGAAACTGTGTCTGAGCCTCGAACACTGTCTGGAAGGCTATTCCAGAGCTTTGGAGCTAAATATGTAGTCTTTGTAGTTTTTGAAATTCTGGGAACTACTAGGAGTCTGGAGTTTTGTGATCTTAAGGACCGTGTTGGATTTTAGTGTCATCTCTTTCCTCATCTTCTGTTCTTAACCTAGAGAATGGTGATTCACAGCCACACACACACAGCCACATTCACAGGGATGCACCATTCTTAGCCTCTGTAACCACATACACACACACACACACACACACACACACACACACACACTCCTTTCGCCCACACCACCCATCCCTGACAAGCCTCTTTAATGACTGACACACAATGCAAAGGGGTCCACACCAGATGGCAAATTAGCAGCAATTGTTCAAAAACAATGCAGAGAAGTGGATAAGGAGGGTAGAGTCTTCGGACTATAACTGTTTCCCTTGGTGGTCAGATGCTGAGCAGCCTCCACATAGTAAGAAGTTGTTGATAGAGATTTCAGACTGAGATCAGGATCATAGTGTATCCTGATGTCTGCGATGAAATCCTCTGTCTGTCTGTCTGTCTGTCTGTCTGTCTGTCTCTCTCTCTGTCTTCTATCCTGGGTACTGACTGTTTGTGTCAGCTTGTGTAGCTAGTTCTACACTTGATAGGCCGGGGTTAACCTGAGGTTAGGTGAGGGAATCAAGCTTCTTTCATGGGTGCCAACGTTGTGCAACCTATTATTACAGCACTGATGTCATGAAAATGCAATAAAATAAGTTAACATATATTTGCAATATTTATATCAACCCTATAAGTATTGGAATGCTTGACCATTACACCAAAAGGGACTTTAATAACATTGCATTCAAATACACAGACTTTAATATGGAGCTGGTCTCCATGCAGCTAGTTTCTGTGCCCATTCATTCTGAGACCCTTTCATTTGGCTACGTAAACTAAACTAGTTCAGAATCTGATGAAATGCTTCTGCAGGGAAAAAGCAGTGATAAGGCTCCAGAGAGATTGAGGCATGATTAACTATTTGGGACACTGAAACACCCTTTAAGCATTGAAAGTGTGCTTGTGTGTGTGAAAGTTCCAGAAAGGGAGGAGGACGAGGTGACACTTCACAAAATAAAAAGAGAAAAATGATCAGAGAGCAGAAGAAGGGTAATGAAAAGATGGAGAAGAGTTTCCCTCTGAACTAGTGCTTGGGCAGAACATGATACGTCCGCTATGAATGCACCAAGGCAGCATCCATGCACATAACTGTTATTGAGAATCTAACCTGCAGAAGAGAGCACAATCTGCTCTTTGTAGCCAAGTCTTAATGAACTTTCATATTCAAACATCGACTTTCACATCTCAAACGCTCTTCTCATGATTACCAGCGCAGCCAACTGTGATAGCTAAAGAACATTTGCTCCTATGATTAAATTATTATGCAATCCTGATTTATGTCTAGGATTCAGTTCCCTAGTTCCACTCTGGCCTGGGAAACGCTGCATTAGAGTTGGGTAAGTGCAGCGGTGCATGCGCCAGATTGTAAATACGAAATGGAGGAATGATTTGCCTGGCCATGCTTGGAGCGCAGTGTAGCCCAGTGGCTTCAGACCCTGATGAGGTAGTTCATTTGCGCTTAAATTTAGCGCTAACAGGATCTATCAGACCGCATAATGGCAGCCTGCACAGCCATAACAAACCATGACTTATTTTAGCCTCTTCTCTGAGAAGGCTTGGGAATGCATGTCTGATTTCGAGTCACCATTTTTATTTATTTTTTTTACCAGCACTGCAATTTATTACTATTAAAACATAAATCAAAATAAAATATGATGGTTAGAATAACAACTCTAAAGGGTTGCTCTATTACAACATTATCGGCCTCTTTTCCAGAGCGCACAGTTAGATTTTATTTCGTTTGGCCTTAGCTTTTGACACAGCAAGCACGCTACGAAGCAAAATATATATATATATTAATGGGAATTTCTTTTGGCTTTGGAGAGTGGATCGGAATATCAGCAAGGCCAAGACATGATAGCAGGTTGAGCTAAGCACACACACACAAAAAACTACAGGTTTGGTATCGTGTGCTAACCACTGTTCCTTTACTGGGTTGTTTGCAGTACAGTAGGTCTGGTCAGCGCGAGCCTGTAGAGATGGACCACACAGCCAGGTCATGGAAGGAGGTGCTGGGCCCAAGCCTGCTGGCACCGAACGCAGTGTAGCAGGCCAACAGAAACCGCTGCACACTTACAGCGCTATTACAGCTAATCATCTCGCCATACTTTACGAATGATACATTTCCCCACTTACTGAATACGTACTAAGGTGTTCGTTTGGTTTCATAAAACGTTCCCATTTGTCTTGGGGGGGGGGGGGGGGGGGGGACCCAAAGAAC
>JBBPDC010000007.1:4556678-4566775 GCA_037974485.1 Hemigrammopetersius urotaenia | reverse complement strand
CACACACACACACACACACACACACACACACACACACACACACACACACACACACACACACACACACACAGCTGCAGATTGTACAAACAGTGAACAGAAAAAAGGCAAAAAAGTGGCATCTTATTTTTTTAATGGCTGTATATATATTGTATAAACATGATAAAATATCCCCATTTCTACATTATATTTCCACAGAATTTTTATCTTTCTTTTAATAAGCTAAAAGAAAGAATTGAAATATGCCATCTGTGATTTATAAGTGAATTGAATCATCATGTAAGTGATGTGCCTTGCTGCGAAACCAATAATGAAATGCGAAGGATTGCTGTTTAAAAGCTAATATGAAGGACTGAAAATCCTCCAGGCCACTGCAGCAATGTGGAGGGATTTATTTGCCGTACCTGTTCCTAGTATTTTAAAGTGGATTGAAGGTCACACATTATTGCTGCTGCTGATGTCCAAAGGTCAGGAAATGCAATCAGCAGCCATAAAGATTCCACACCTTAACACTTTTCTTTCCTGTTTCTTCAAGCACGGCTTATTTATACTGGGTCAGAAAAGAACAGGGTGGCACCTTTATACAACAAGCATTTCACGCTGTGGGAGGACAAAGAGGAGGGCATTTAAATACTGATATAACATATATATATATGTATGCTGGGCAATGATTAAACTTTTAATCGTGATAATCATGGTTAATCGCATTCAATAATTCAATAATTAATTCAAAAGTAGTGTATTGTGTATGTTACAAGTACTACAATTTGAAATCTTTAAACAAACAATGAGCTTTTTAACAGCAGTGTTCCCTAAAACGCAATTATAAATCAAATATAAAACCATAGCTATTTGCCACTGCAGGAAATTCACTTTTTATCTTGTAGAAAAAGTTCCCCTCAGAGTCCAGAGCATGGGGCGCCGGAACCATTATAGCTCTATAACCATAATAATCCCCACCATGAATCGCCAGTGCCCAGGTCCAGAGCCACAATCAGAACAGAATATCAGGCACCTTCTGAGCAACAGCAAGCTAACATTTATAAATCTGTTTTCTTTCTGAACAGGGAACAGCAGAAACATTTTGTTTAAATCAGGGAAGCAGTCGGAGTGTTGCTGTTCAAGTGAAGTGAAGCAGTTGAGCACAGAAAAATGAACTTTCAAATTAGAAGTGATTTTAAAAAACTGTGTTAACGTGTAATAAAATGATTATTAAGTAAATAATGTTTTAACGCAATAATAAGGCATTAAATATATATAGTCTGAGAACTGATACATTTTGAATAAAGGCCAATTTAATGCACAAATAAGAGATTTATAAGAAAACAATGCTTACAGGAATCACTCCAGGTGAGTCACTTTATATTCAAGAAAGAGGTTTTAAGGTCTAAAAAGGAGTTAAGCAACGATGCTGCCCTAAACCTGACACTAATTCTAACACAAAGTCATTTATACCCTGAAATTATCCTAATAATGCAGTAACCAAGACAATATTTAACTTACCTTAGAGCCTGGTAATAGCTTTGACATGAAGCTGTGGGTGTGGTTTTCCCCAAAACTGTTTCAGCATCAGGAGTCAAACAGAGGCGCTAGAGCTTAGACATGGCTGTGACTGGATGAGAGATGTGTCAATCATTAATTTGCAAATGGTCATTTCACAACAATTAGACGACGCAGAGGCAGGTTTGATGGTAAAGACGAGCTCAGAGCCTCCCCTGACAGAGTTGCTAACCTCTCCATGACATGCGGGACTTCTCTGAGTCCCCGCACTGCAGCGCAGTGTGTGATTGACACCGTGCTGTTCACAGATCCAAACCGCTTAGGCAATTGTGCTCGTCGTTATCCAGCCCATGTTTAATTCAAACAGTGCCAGAACCATCAAATGGCACGTCAACCAGAGAGGAGGCGGGGAACGGAACACACACACACACACACACACACACACACACACACACCCACACACACACACATGCACGTGCGTACACATTTCCAATCACTTCTTTTTTTTTAAACTAAATAAATAAATAAACAGCGTAGGTCTCTGAAGGTGGCCACCAGTGTGCCTCACACACGGGCCGCGGTAGGATGACGCTGCCGCAGAGCAATGCATTGTGGGTGAGGTCGCCCGCCTGTCACCCCCACGCTCGCCCCGCGCCACATCTCTCGCCGCAGCTGCTGAGACACACACTTCAAACGCAGCGTCAATTCCCCCTATCCAGTCTGTCAGGCACACTCAGTGTGAAGGGTAAATTAATAAATAACCCCCTGTTTACCCACTCACTCTTTTTTTGTGTATAAATAAACATGTCTTAATCCTCTTGCTAATGAGCGTTAGATGGGCCCAGGGTGGATTCGCTGGAGGTGCCTGCCTACAGAGCGAGCAAGCGGCCGAGCGAGAGCCGTTTTGACAACAGAGAGAGAGAGAGAGAGAGAGAGAGAGAGAGAGAGAGAGAGAGAGAGAGATCTATACCTCCACAAGGTCGGCTTATTAGACATCTGCTCAGGGCTTCCCGGATGTTTCCATCGCTGCCTCTGCCTGTTGATGCTCCATCACTCTCTCTCTCTCTCTATCTCTCTCTCTCTCTCTGTCATCATCATTCCACAGGTCAGCTAGGCACCACACCATCTGTTCAAAAGTCCACACACAGAAGGACACTTCGAGAGGGAAAGAGAGCAACTGAGAGAGAGAGAGAGAGAGAGAGAGGGAATATAGAGAGAAAGATCAACTTCACCACTGTCAGAAGTGGACACAAAGGCTGTGATTGACAGATGGACGCAGGAGTTCTGTGAGGGTTTTTGGCTCCAGTGATGCACCACTAGAGAACTCGTGTAAACCAGTGATGAACTCTTTGTAGTGACCGATGCCAAAAACCTGCCTCTGCACCTTTTACAGTTTAATGCAGATTCTCACAGTAATCCATTTGCAAAATGCAGTGAGGGTAAATTATTCTGTGAAGAAGTCTGTGGGAGGAGGCCGCTTTATTAATCAGATGTGTGTGATGTTGACATACAAGGCATACAAATGTATGCATAAACTACAGATATGGAAAAATAAGCTTGTTAAAATGTTTAATTTAGACTTCATTTCATTCGTTTTACAAACCATCTACAGTGCTTCTGTTTTAAAAGGCCTCTACGCACAAAATTACATGAATTTTCTTTGCTATTTTTAAAAAAAAACCTGCATTCCCTCCCCAGGCTATACAGTTCATATATGGAACTGATGCAGAAAAAACAGCCTGCTTTGAATTTATTGAAAAGAATATATCTCTCTATTCAACCTGCAGCCTGAAGCATTTAGTCTGAAGTTATAAGGAGTGGTGCAGTGCAGGACATAAACCCGAGGAAAATAAAGACAAGAACAATGTAGGAAATTGGCTTTTTAAGTGATGCGGTGCGGTTAGTCTTTACATTGTAACCCCTTTTCTGTTACTTAAATGCTTTATTGTCATACGCTTGAATGAAGACAAGACTCAGCTTTAATTCCGCCGCAGAAAATGCAGGTAAATGCTTCTTAGAGTGCCTCTGGACCAAAGAAAAAGCATGAAAACCTTTTCCACAGATGGAATATTTACCGGCTTGTCAGCGTGAACGAGATTAATGTAGCCGGTGGATATTTATACACTGTGTTTTGTGGGGGGGGGTTAAAGCCGTTGGGAATCTTTACGGATGCAGGCAGTTCGCTGACGTGGCTGATTTGGACAAGACTAAGATCTGAAAAGACTAAAATTATCACTCCCCACCTCCTCTTGCAAAACAGCTCTGCCTTTGCATTGTGTGAATCATTCAAGATGAATAAACCAATAGAAACGCTCGATCACTCTCCATGACTTGGGATTAAGAGACGTGGACTTAGTTGATTTCCACGAGACTAAAATCTCATCCGAAAAGACTAAAGTGACCAACTCCACCTCCTCTTGCAAAACACTGTGCCTCAGCTTTGCCTTAGCATTGTGTAAATCAGTGGCCCCCCACCCCCGGGACCCATGGCCCGGTACAGGTCCGCGGGCTGCACAGAAAAAAAAAAACTTGCAGTATTTCCGTTTTATTTACTATCAGCATTTATTTACTACGCTGCAGAGAAACAGACCCAAGGCTCTCACTGGTTCAGCGTTGTGGTGAGTCTTTGTATTTGTTTTTGTGGTAAATCTTCAATTATTTTAACAAGACGTTCAAAGTTTACCATGGCGACCAGAGAGCATTAGCGTGCTGAGTGGATGTTACCCGTGTTCTGTTGTCGGCTCGTTGTTATGAAAATGCTGTTAATAAAGCTGCGAGTACACACTGGATTTACGTTTATTATTATATTTTAAAGATACCCCATTATTATATTTATAAAATATCCCCGTTTTATGCGTATCATTTATTTGTATAAATACGTATACGTATATTTATCTGCCACTCCTAGTTAAACCGGTCTGTGACGAAATAAAGGTTGGGGACCGCTGTGGTAAAGTCAGAGTTGTTGTAATTTTAAAAACATGTAATAATAATAATAAGCATTCCTGGGATTTTAAGAACGACAACACAAGCAAATTAACCAAAAACAGTGAATTGCCCCTACAATCGGAGGGTTGTGGGTTCGAATCCAAGGACTGCCAGTGGCACCACTGAGTTACCCTTGAGCAAGGTACCATCCACAGGGCCCTTTTTGGCAGCCCCATGCTTCCCTCAGGTGAACAGGTTAAATGCAGAGAACGCATGCTATATGGCATATCAAATAAAATAATACAGAAAACTATACAACACAGTCCCTAATTTCACCATACTGCCTACTAGGTATGCTAGCAATGTTGGCTAGGTTTCCTACAGTGCAATACTCCAGTGGCTGAGTGAAATACAAACAGGCACACAAGCCACACACCAGCTCAGAGAAAATGTCTGGGAATGACGGAGAAAGGAGGTAGCATATCACATCCCCAATCTTTGGAAGTGTGTACAGATTGTCAATAAAGCTAATTTTCTCCATATTCTGGTGTTTGGCATCCCCTTCTCAAGATAACCCTTATCTGATTCGTTTTTTAACCTGACACCTCTCAAAAAAGCTCAATAAAACCTTCATCTCTGAACGCTCGCACATTATGTGTGAGCATGCATGTAAACAAAGAGCTAATCCATCCAATATGGTGGAATGATCCCATACAGATGAACTACACATGCAGCGGCTGTGTAGAGCTTCAGTTCTGCCCTTCAGACTGAAGGTTTGTTCTGGAATGAAAAGCTCGTTATTTGAAGCCGTGTCAAACCTGACAGGCTCACTTTTGTACAATGCAATATCTGGAGCAAACAAAACCAAACCCAAAGACTGCTAAAGACTCGAGACTCCGTCTCAAAATCGACCCATGACCATCTCCGCTGGTTACTCTGAAGACTGATTGATTTTACTTTTGGGTTTTGTCTTGTTTTTCCCACCTGTCACTGTCGACCTTGGCCTGATCCCTAAGGGCTTGGGCCGCCTGTTTTGTAGAGCACCTAAAATAACAAAAGTGCAATACAAATACATCTGAGTTGAAAGGGACTAAGTGTGGGGTAGTTTAGGCATGCGGTTTGATGCTTATTGGTGGGCCACAGACTTCCATTACTTGCCATCCCTGTTAGCCTCCTAGCAGAAGTAAAGAGGCAGCTTTCATACACCAAACGTGTCTCGACTGATTACATTCGAGGTAAGCTGTTCTTTGAACTATCACTTTAATTCAGCCTCAGTCTTTTTCCAAGTTCTTTCAAACTCTAAAGAGTCGTCTCAGCTCTTCGCCGGTGGAGAGCCTCGAACTGCGTGTGTGTGTGAGTAACCAGGCACAAATTGAGCCTTTAGTAATGTCGCAAATGAAGACGTATGCACTCGCCTGGCTAAGTGGCTGGGGTTCGCAGCTGCTCCGTGTCAGCACTAGCTGGCCCGCCGCGGAGCAGATAGCATTGCTTTCCATTTAATACAATCTCTCCAGGCCCATCACTGCCACGTCCAAAAGCAAGTCTTCTTTATTTTAGCCCTCGGCGCAGTTCCTCCACAGGCCTGAAAATGTTTATTTGGCCTGGAACAAAGCAGTTTGTTTCTGTATGTCGGGTTATGATGCATGGAGAGGGATTATCGCCGGACTCGTTAATTAGCCTGAGCTTCTCCAGCTGCTTTTAGGCCCTATTGCCGACCTCTGAGCGTGTGTACGTGTGTGTGAGTGCAGAGGCTGATTATTCGTCATTCAAGGCTGAAGTATTATTAGTGAGGGACTGCATTTAAGTTGAGGGGAGATGAACTATAGCAGGAACCACTGGACCATCTTTTAGCAGTGATACATACTGCAATCACAGCTGAGGTCCGGCAGTACGACGATTTGATGTAGCCAGTGTGGGGCCTGGAGGAAAAAGGTGGTCCAGTAATAAAATGAATTCTAAGTAGTGCTTTCACATTACACCCCCCCACAGCCCAAGCTACTGCTCAGAACTGTGGGAGGAAGCGCAATAAACCAGTACGGAATTCAATCGGCTTTCGATATTAAAATGAAGAGATCATTTTGATTGGCCTCTCTGTAATCACAAACTCTATGGGTCTCTCTCTTTCTTTTTTTGAAGTCCACCATAAAAATGAATGTACTCAAGCTGCTTATTACCATTTCTACTTCATTAAATAAATGATCCAGCCATCAATGGGACCACAATTACAGGCGACCCCTGCTCAAAGCCGTGCAAGTAACAGAATATTAGCTTTATTGCAGTTACTCTCAGAGAAGATTAATCTGTAATTAATACAAATTTAGTCTTCTCGGAGTGACTCATTCGAATCATTCTCCGTGATGAACTATTCGGTGGGCCCTTGCGCAGGCTGAACAGTGGAATTAAAACTATACATCATTGATCAACAGAAAATAACATACAAATGCGATTATGGGGCTAATTTTTCCTGTAGCGTTTCATAACACTGTCGGTGGAATACTGATGGTGTCTCTTAGCTTGCAAGGCGGCGTCTAGATTATGAGCAATTTGGGAGTTTTTGAAGGGAAATTCCACCGATTTTTCAGAATGCCTGCATAATTCAGTGATGAAGATGTAAACAGAGTCATGCAGAAATGCACAGCTCAAGGGAAATCAGAAACAGAATTGTGGAGGCGAATGGAACCAGACATCTAAAGAGTTTAGGGCCTTTAAAAAGCTCCTTCACAGAAACTTGATACAAGGAATATTTTGCCTGTTGGAGGCGCCAATTTCCGTGTGTAGGGTTATGGGTGGGTTTGGATAGTAAATTATAGTGTTTCATATGTTTGTAAACTTCACAGCCTGGGTGGCCTGATGGTTTTGACATCACGACAAGGAGGTCCTGGGTTCTATTCCCAGATAGAGGCGGTTGAAGGCCCTTTCTGAGTTTACACTTCCGTGTCTGCATGGGTTTCTGCCAGGTACTCTGGTTTCCTCCCATAGTCCAAAGACATGTATGTCAATTAGAGATGCTAGGTGTGAATGTTTTTATTTGTGTGCAATGGCAACGTGTCCCGGGTGTTTTTCTGATTTTGCTCTTTGGCATTTACATTTACAGCATTTAACAGACGCTTTTATCCAAAGCGACTTCCACTCCCTAACTACAGGGGGCAGTCTCTCTTCCTGGAGCAGCTTGGGGTTAAGGGCCTTCCTTAGGAACCCAGTGGTGGTGTGTTGAAGATCCAGAGGCAAGTGTCCTACCCACTAGGCCAGTGGTTCCCAACCTGGGGTCCAGTCCCTCCTTAGGGATGTGTGAGAGATTGCAGGGGGTGCACACAATTTTGTCTGCACTGAGGAGAACAAAATTATATTTGTAGACATTAAATTCATAAAATTCCAATGTCCAAAAACGTAAAAGGCTTGTCTTGGACACAGGCAAGGGGACTTCAAAGACAAAAGGTTGGGAACCACTGCACTGGGCCACCAACCCTATGACTACAAGTATAAGGTCCCCACTTAATAATGAGCAGCTCTGATTCAGCATCACTGAAAAGACACATAGAAAATACATTTACTGAGTTTTTCTTCATAAGGGGTGTCCAAAGTCAGACCTGTACAGGTTTGAACTCGTCTGTGGTTTCTCTTTTAGCAAGCATTTTAGGTGTTAGTGCTTTTCTGGGACTAGATCTGCAAATTAATTTATAAAACACGACATTAAATCATACCTCCAGCCAAAAAGCACAAAGTCGACTGTAATACATGGCGATTTCCACCGAGATAGATATCAGAGCGCTTTTTCATCAGGAGCCCTAGCAAATGTATGTGCCTCATACGTCAAGCAACTGCAGGGACTTTAATATCTAAAGACTTTATGAAACAGAGTATAGACCATAAATATTCAGGGGCGAGTGGGCAGAGGAACAGCTGGAGGCGACTCTAGTCTGCAAGCAGCAACGTCTACTCAGAGCAAATTCAGTATAAAATTCTGAATTCAGAAATCGACTTAATTCTTTATTAATAATAATATTAAAGTCTGAGCTCTCTATTTTAATAAAGGTTTGTCTTCTCAGTAAGGAACCGTTTCACCTCAAACCTCTTGCTAACACCTCAACCTTGCGATTGTTTAAAAAAATCGATTGACTTCCCCTTTAAAGAAGACCAGGCTAGCTTTTGTGAACCGCTGTGAAGTCTACCAAGAGAAATAGTGCCATACAATTAGATTTAATGTTGCTGAGACAATTTGTGGCTTTTGAAGTGCAAGCTGGACCTCCACATTTCATATTTAGCTCCATTTTTCATTTCTCAGATGCTCGCTTGGGAATCGTCTGTCAGGGCAGCTCTTTTGAGGAACGGGACGGCGGATCCCATTATTTAGGACCTGATATGATCAGCGACTCTTTACATTTACAGCATGATCTCAGAACATCTCCCTCCACTGAAGCTCCACACCCCTTTTAATGTGTGAACATTAAAATTCTTCCACGAGGCCAGACCAAACATCCCTTCACAGATATCACACCAGGCTAGGCTTGCACTCTTCCCTGCCATGGTTTATGTTGCTCATTTTTCATGGCTGCTCTGGATTCCTGGTCGAACTCCTTGTTGAAGAAAAATAGGCCCAGTGTTTTGAGACGGTTGCTCTCCGGCGCTCCAGTTTGAACTTTTTACGGTCAGTGACTCTAAAGGGAGAAATCTCTTGCTTGGTTTGAAGATACACACTTGTAACCCAAGGCCCACACACACACACACACACACACGGTTAGGCTGAAAATATTATGAGAATATGTCTAAGAAGCAAGACGTTGTCTGTGCACTCCCATGCCACACCCAAAACATGACATTATGTCAGCTGAGCACAATACACCAAGAGAGTGTGTCATGCCATAACTGACCACATGCCTAGGCCACTTCCAGTCCTGCTACAGAGGAGTTTATCGTCTTTTTCTAAGTTCTGCTGGAAGAATTTCGTTCTTTCTCTTTGCAGCAACACTCAGACTGCAGAACAGCTGAAGTGCATAGACCTGCACTCTGCTCTCAGAGTAATACAGTCTAAATATTCAAGGGATTTTTCCCAACTCAGCTAAGAAATAGAAACTGTGCTGTATATACATATGTGCTCTCTCTCTCTCTATATATATATATATATATATACATACAGTTAACCCCCAGTTTTATGTGGATCGGGCCTCGCGGATCCAGTCACACGCAGGTTTTTTTTGAGAACGAAACGTTTTGCGCGGAGATATTCAAAACAATGTGGAACCTGCAAATATACAACCTTTTTTTTGTTGCTTTTTGCGTGCCAATATGCTTTTTTAAACTCATTTTTGTTCTTCTGGCTCCCCGTGCATGGCCGTAGAGCTCTCTCTTACTCTCTCGCTCTCTCTTACTCTCGCTCTCTCTCTCTCTCGCACGAGCGCACTCTCTCTATATCTGTCTCTCTCTCTAGTTCGTGACTTTTCCAGAGCGTGCGCCTCTCTCTCTCTCTCTGTATCTCTCTCTCGCACGCGCACACTCTCTCTGTCTCTCTCTGTCATGACTTTTCCAGAGCGTGCGCCTCTCTCTCTCTCTCTGTATCTCTCTCTCGCACGCGCACACTCTCTCTGTCTCTCTCTGTCATGACTTTTCCAGAGCGTGCGCCTCTCTCTCTCTCTCTGTATCTCTCTCTCGCACGCGCACACTCTCTCTGTCTCTCT
>JBBPDC010000007.1:4540848-4556578 GCA_037974485.1 Hemigrammopetersius urotaenia | reverse complement strand
CTGTCTCTGTCTTTCTCTCTCTCTCTCTCCCCCTCTCTCTCTCTCTCTCTCTCTCTCTCTGTAGTATTTAAACGTGTGTTTGTGATGTTACAGTGTCTGTCTCTCTCTGTCTGTCTGTCTCTCTCTCTCTCTCCCCCTCTCTCTCTCTCTCTCTCTCTCTGTCTGCCTATCTCCTCCCCACTCTCTCTCTCTGTCTCTCTCTGTCTCTGTCTCTCTCTCTGTAACTGTCTGTCTGTCTGTCTGTCTGTCTGTCTCTCTCTCCTTCTCTCTCTCTCTCTGTCTCTCTCTCTGTAACTGTCTGTCTGTCTGTCTATCTGTCTGTCTCTCCTTCTCTCTGTCTCTCTACACTGACAGCTGTAGCACACCTGCATATTTATACAACTTAAAGGAAGATGTCCTGCTTAGTCTTTAAAAAAAGTGAGTATACTATAAATCACACACACACACACACACACACACACGATCAGTGGCACTCTGGTTCAGGAGCTAGTCTCTGTTTTTCAGTTCAGTTCTTTATGAAAACCCAAAATAATGGGTGCACTTCACAGTGCGGATGTTTATAACCGCCTTTTTGAAACCTGGACATCAGTAGCCCTTAATGTTTCATGTGTTTAGTCTTCATTTTAAAGTAATAATACTAATAGCCTCCATACCTGCTGAAACACACCGCTGACATCAGCAAACCTCACCCAGGATTAATGCGACATGCTAGGACACTGGACTAGTGCATCATTATTTTAGTTTATTTTAATGTTTCTCTGTCATATCAGCGCTAACAGAGTCCTCATCAGCATTTGCTGAGTTTTTTTGTCTCGCTTTATTTTTACACCAATGCCATGTGTGCTGGTCACTGAAAACCTGAACATGGTGGAGTATCCATGGAAACAGCCGGAAATTACATTTGTTTATTATTATTATTAGTAGTAATAATAATAATAATAATAATAATAATAATAATTGTACCAAATTGTGGTGCATGAAACTCATTGGTGATGTTTTTCTTCTCCTTGTCTTTGTGTGGTGTCTTAGAATTAAAATAAAATAATAAAATAAGTGGCTAAGTGCAAAAATCTCATTATTTTGGGTGCATAAATGGAAAAAGGCCAATTACACCACTGATATCCGAACTGAATCATAGTTTGGAAATGTATCTGCAGTGAAGTGCGTCACAAATGACTGTTTACATTATTTTCTCTCTTGCCTTCTCCCCATTCTTTTTTTTTTTCTTTTTAAAAAAGGGCTAGAAGTCTACACATTCTTTTCACAGGCACCTAATCCAAGCTAAGATTAGTTGTGATCGGGGACCAATACACAGTCTGACTGTGACGGCTAATGAAATGTAAACACAGCTAATATGCGGTCCATTCCTATAAAGATAATCAGACCTAATCACATTCCTTGCCCTCTGAATACATACAATGCTAATGGGCAAACACACAGGCATGCCGAGTGCGTCGTTAACATGTTCGACAGCGTCAGATTAGGCCGAAGTTTACAGAGCAGTAATCGCCAAAACAAATGCCTTATTCTGTTTAAACATCCATAGTTCACTCGACTGGTTCATTCCATGGTTAACGTACAACAACAAAGCCTTTTTCCTTATGCAACCCTCGATAATGTTTCAGGATTCTTCATTTCTCACACACACAGTTATACAGGTACAAGTGAAATGTACATTCAAGATTCAAGATTCAAGATACTTTATTTGTCACATGCAGTCATTCAAGTACAACACACAGTGAAAGGTATCCTGAACCGCTCCTATTACTGACTGTGCAAAAATAAAAAAAACAATAAGTAAATTCTACGTTAAAGTTAAAATTAAAATTAAAATCTAAAATTAAAATCTGGCATTTGGTACGTCTGTGAGACTGTGCAATATAGCTATAATAAATAAATCGGAACATTAAAGGCTGGAACTAAATGATAATGAAAACAGGTGTAAACAAATAGTTACATGCGTAAACAAGATGAGAAGTTTGCAAAGCTACAGAATAGAAGACTCATCTGTTCACAGAGCCGCTCCTCTCCAGATGCACTAATGTATGTTCCTCGCATTACACTTACATAAAGATTTTAGAATTTCTCAAACTGTCCTGACACTTGATTGTTTTATCTTTATTGGTGGACAATAGTGTCTGTCAAATGTATGTAATCTCTAAACGGACAAAAGTATTGGGACTGTTTTTCAGGGTTTGGGTAAGGCCCCTTTATTTCCAGTGAAGGTCAATCTTAATGCTTCAAGACATTTTAGACAACGCCATGCTTCCAACTTTGCGGACACATTTTGGGGACGAACCTTTTCTATTCCAGCAGGACTGTGTCCCAGAGCACAAAGCAGCTCCATAAAGACATGCTGGAGGAGTTCAGTGTGGAAGAACTTGGCTGACCGCACAGAGCCCTGACCTCAACCCCATCCAGCACCTTTGGGATGAACTGGAACGGAGATAGACCTTCTTGTCCAACATCAGTGACTGGGCACAAATTCCTACAGAAAAATCTTGTGGAAAGCCTTCCCAGAAGAGTGGAAGCTGTTACGGCTGCAAAACAGGATGAACGCCATATTAAGGTCTATGTATTTTAATGCAGGCGTCCCAATACTTTTGTCCATACAGTGTATATACAAATGTCCTACTTGGGAGAGAACCCACTTGGACTTCTCTTCCCGCTCATACTGACACTTGAGCAGCTTTTTTTCCCTCCTTGGCTCCGACCACAGTCTTTTCTCTTTCTATAGAGTGACTCAATGGTGATTTGAAAATTAACTTTCGAACAGATGCACTAATTCCATTTGTGCTGAGGAATGCCCGGGCACCGTGTAACCCAAGCCAGGCCTGCTGTGGGCCTCCACCGAGAGGGGGGGAGAGGTTACGCTCCAACTGCTGGAGACCAGAGTGGGGTCTATCTCTCTGTTAATCAATATGGGCTCTGCCAATAATACGCATAATCAGTGAAAGCGATGCCGTTTTTTTCATCTGCCGCATTCACAGGGGACCTCAGACTACACACCTGTTCCCTGTGCTCAGGGAAATTAGATCATCATTTCATGCATGGCCACATACACAGAGTAAAAAGAGGCGGGGGGGTGCTTTTCTTCCCCATAATCATTACAGCCTACTCATGACTCTTGACTGATAAAGCAAGCGTTCGTTTTTATTCTTTAGAAATCTTCTGAGGGATATTTTATCACATGATAAATCACAACAATGTAAAAAAAACAAACCTATGTTCCAAATGTCTCAGATGTCGTGTAAAATCGTGTCAAAGTCAAATTAGTGCTGTGAAATGTGGTACATTAAAGGGCCCATACCATTAATTTTCTCCTGAGTCTACTCGTGAGACTTAATTTATCAAAGTTGTCATTTATTTATATGTGAAACTTTCTATCTCATACATTCTTTACCCCTTAGAACCATACAGCCTTATTGCCCCATTAAAACTAACGTTTGTACAGTAGCTCTGTTCCGGTTGGCCATCCTTGATTGTTCCTCAGACGAGCTTGAAACACTCCTTATAACTTCAGCGTGAGCGAAGGGAGCTGAACTCTTATAGGCTAATAAACCTTATATATGTCAAGTGTCCATGTGTTGTATGTGAACACACCACAGTACAAAGTGTGAACTGTGTGAAATTCTCTCTGTATTTAACCCATTCACCAAGTGAAGCAGCGGGCAGCAAGGAACACAGCGCCCGGGGAGCAGTGCGTGGGGGCGGTACCTTACTCAAGGGTACCTCAGTGGTGCCACTAGCAGTCCTGAGATTCAAAAACATGACTTTCCCATAGAGGCAGGTCCCTAACCTCCAGACCACCATATAATCAGAATCAGAAAACTTGGAGGAAATTCCTTAATACATGCAAATGCATTTTATATTTTAGTATGGCAGTAGAAAAGAACACATTAAAAACAGCTTATTATGTGAATATCATTACTTATGTCAATATAACTGATCTCTATTATGTCCATTTATTATTAGTAATTAATTTAACTGTAAGTTACATATCTACAGTGTTAAAACCCACTATTTGTGTGTATATTGGTGTATTTTATATTTATATATTATATATTATATGTTATATATTTTATATTTATAATATATATTATTTTTTATATCGAGGTTTTTATAGTTTAGACTTTAGTTTAGTGTTTTATATTGTTCCTGGTCTCTGTGCAATCACAACATCAGCAATTTCCTCTATACGTTATTTTTTATAATGTTGATTCTGACTCTGAAGTGTGAACGGCATGTTTTGACATTTTAACAGAACGTCAAACTCTTTCATTTCAAAGAAAGCAAAAGGGGAGTCGGCTTTCCATTGAATGAGTCCTGGTCCTATATTTAGCACTCATTAACAGCATAACTATATTATATTAAGTACATTATATTAACTACATCAACTATGGTCTGTTGATTGAATAGTCCTATCAGAAAAGGGAGGGAGGGGGGTATTCTGAGCAGGTGATGAAGCCACATGAAGCACCAAGTCTTACTGCTAGATGATGCACTTCCAGTTCCTCTTAGAAGTAATGAGTTGTTAGTGTATTTTGGGGTGGGGGTGCATGGTGAGGTGTGAGGGGGTGTGCATGATGTGGAATGGGGGGAGGGGGTCTTGTTGCACTGCCACTGTTAACAAACTTCTCTGCTTGTTCTTGGCCCTCCAGTCATTACGCCCCCCTGCGCGAGCTCCATGCAAGCGTCTAAGCCCCCCATCAGCACATCAATACAGAACTAAACACCCCATGCTGGAAAGCAGGACAACCAACTCTCCCCCCTCCCGGGACCACTTAACAGGTGCTAATGAACGCCCACCCGGATAGATGGTTCAGCCTCTACTGTCCCACTGATTTTGTATGGTGAAGTCAGGGCAGATATTATTGTTGTTGTTATTGTTATTAATGTTATTACATTTTTTGCGTGATGGCTCGGGTCTACAGCAAAGGACGGCATCGTTCAGACAATAAACACATAAAACAGATTTGTAACAAATATATATATATATTTTTTTTTTGAGTTTTGACCATGAATGTCAAGGAAAGTAGACTATTATTATTATTATTATTATTATTATTATTATATTTATTATTATTTTATGTGACGGTTCGCATCTACAGCAGAGAAGAGCCTAGCATCAATCTGACAGTAAACACGTGCAAACGTTAAGGTTGATTTTTTTTGTAGTTTGACCATAAAACATCTTAATTTAGCAGAATTTTGGTTCTCATCGTCTTGGAATTATTGGGTTCCGTCTTAAATGCATTTTGGCACCTTAAGAGCCAGAATGAACGTGCAGCACTATTTAAGGTGGAACTAAAATTGAGGCTTTCGGCTTAATTTTAAATATGCATGTGAAACCTGTGCAGAAAAACTATAAAAGCATTTTGGCACCTTTAGTGCCAGAATAGACCTGCAGCCTCACTTAAGGTGGAACTGAAACTCTTCCAGCTTCCTCTGCATACTTTTATTCCATAAAGCATATTTTGAAATATATTTTTAAATATGCATGAACATGTGAAACCTGTGCAGAAAAACTACATACTGCAACTGAACACCTTGAGGAAACTCGACTGGCAGATGTCGAAGGCCCCGCCCCGCTGGACGCGGATTGGTGGGTCGCGGTTAGGGGGCGTAGACTAACAGCCGTCCTTATAAATAAGCTAAGCGTCCCACTCGGTGCGTGGATTTGTATGAGCCGGAGAGAGAGGCTTTGTCAGCTCTCCGCATGCAGACGGCGGATTTTCTCCTCTCTTCTCTCTCCTTTCCTCCCTCAGCGTCTGCGCGAGAACTTTCATTTCTCCACCTCACGCTGGAGCCGGAGCGCAGAGGAGGGAAGGAACGGATCACTCGTGGAAATAAAGGAATACGGGGGAAGTGGACGGTTGCATATCCTCAGCCATTTTGCCTACACGCCTAGGGGGCTGTGTGTGTTTTTTCTGCCGTTTTTCTTTTTTTTTTTTCCTTCTCCCGCTGCAGCCTTCTCCGGTTTGCAGACTCCGTGAAGCGAGATGGGATCGAGGCTGAAGATCTGATGGGACTTTGCTTTTGCAAGAAATAAACCAGCCCACAATAACAAAAAGAAGGACTGGTGGACTGTAGACTCCGGGAGCTCCCTCTCTCTCTCTATCCTTCTCCCTCTATTGTCACTAGAGGCAGGATCTGGCAGAGAGCATGGAGTGCTACCTGTTGGGGATTTACCTGTTCCTGGCCCTGAGTGCCCTGCAGCGCTCCAGTGGCACCACAGCGAAGGAGCTCACGTGCCAGGAGATCGCTGTGCCCCTGTGCAAAGGTGTGGGCTACAATCACACCTACATGCCCAACCAGTTCAACCATGACACGCAGGACGAGGCAGGCCTGGAGGTGCACCAGTTCTGGCCACTGGTGGAGATCCAGTGCTCACCGGACCTGCGCTTCTTCCTGTGCAGCATGTACACCCCCATCTGCCTGGAGGACTACAAGAAGCCGCTGCCACCGTGCCGGAGTGTGTGTGAGCGGGCACGAGCTGGCTGCGCTCCTCTCATGAGACAGTATGGCTTTCCATGGCCGGACCGTATGCGCTGTGATACTCTGCCCGTGCAGGGTGACCCAGACACCCTGTGCATGGACTACAACCGCACAGACTCCACCACAGCTTCACCCGTGCTGTCCAAGCCCACTGGACGGCCGGGCAAACCACAGGTTCCACCTCACAGGACCAAGCATGGACACGGACGGCCAGGTGTCCAGACCAAGCGCAAGCCGGGGTCACCCTGCGAGCCGGGCTGCCAGTGCCGGGCCCCCATGGTGCGGGTGAGCAGCGAGAGGCATCCGCTGTACAACCGCGTAAAGACTGGCCAGATGCCCAACTGCGCCATGCCCTGCCACAACCCGTACTTCACACAGGACGAGAGGACTTTTACAGCCTTTTGGATCGGCCTGTGGTCTGTGCTGTGCTTTGTGTCCACTTTTGCTACCGTGGCCACTTTTCTGATTGACATGGAGAGGTTTAAGTATCCTGAGAGACCCATTATTTTCCTCTCAGCATGTTACATGTTTGTTTCAATTGGCTACATTGTGAGACTGATTGCGGGGCACGAGAAGGTCGCATGCAGCCGGGAGTATGACGTGGAACATGTGCACTATGAGACCACGGGACCAGCGCTGTGTACTGTGGTCTTTCTCCTGATCTACTTTTTCGGCATGGCCAGCTCGATCTGGTGGGTGATCCTGTCCCTCACATGGTTCCTCGCCGCTGGCATGAAGTGGGGCAACGAGGCCATCGCCAGTTACTCACAGTACTTTCACCTGGCTGCCTGGCTCATCCCGAGCATGAAGTCCATAGCTGTTTTAGCCCTCAGCTCGGTGGATGGGGACCCAGTGGCTGGGATCTGCTATGTGGGGAACCAGAACTTGGACAATCTGAGGGGCTTCGTGCTGGCGCCCTTGGTCATCTACTTGTTCATTGGCACCATGTTCCTCCTGGCAGGTTTCGTGTCCCTGTTCAGGATCCGCAGTGTCATCAAGCAAGGTGGCACCAAAACGGACAAGCTGGAAAAGCTGATGATCCGGATCGGCATTTTCACGGTGCTCTACACCGTCCCAGCCACCATCATCGTAGCATGTTACTTCTATGAACAGCACAACAGGCAGAGCTGGGAAACGAGCCACAACTGCTCGTGCCTGATGGAGCATGAGCTCCGGAGGCCGGACTATGCTGTCTTTATGCTCAAGTACTTCATGTGCCTCTCGGTGGGCATCACGTCCGGTGTTTGGATTTGGTCGGGCAAGACATTGGACTCTTGGCGGGCTTTGTGCACGCGCTGCTGCTGGGGCAGTAAAGGCACCAGTGGTTCCACCTACAGCGACGTGAGCACGGGACTCACGTGGCGCTCAGGCACAGCCAGCTCTGTGTCCTGCCCCAAACAGATGCCCTTATCACAGGTCTGAAAGGAAAAAAAAAACAAACAATGGACTACTGACTGTTTGGAGGTGCTCATGCATCAGCCTTTGTCTCTATTATCATAGTAATGGACTGCTAATGGTTTACATTAGGCAAGCAGCAAGCAAGGCTGGTTGCAACAAGGTACCTGTCATTATTCTTATTCTTAATTTTTTTCCATTCTATTGATATGGACATGCCATGCAATCAGTGACGCCTAGAGAGAATCAGCGCATCACTCTGTCTTAAGTGAAGCTCGAACATTGCCCCGTCCTTTTAGCCAGCCTTCAGAGGAGAAAGTTTCTGTTGCTTCACCTTTACGTAGCTCGAGACGGTCGTCTTGAAATGTCTACACAATCAAAATATCAAAGATGATCTCGAATAAGCCTTAAAAGTCCTAGTGCCCAAATATTTTACGGGTGGTTTTGTTGTTGTTGTTGTTTTTTTTTATTGTAATATGTATTTATACAATTGTTGTGTACAAACTTGTAAATTCTGTATAAAAACAAAAGATTTATAAAATTATTGTAAATTTGTACATAGTGTAGATGTTACTTAAAGACAAATATGACTTTTATTTTGACAATAAAACATTTGGAGAAATCTTACAGATCTTGAAACTTCTTCTCTGGGCCAGTAATGATGTTTTTTTCTGTTCTTTTTCTTTTTTCTTTTTTTTTTTTTTTTTTTTTGGAGGGGGCTGACCCTATTGAAGGTGCTTGTTCTGGACTCTTTTGTGGGGCCTTGTAAAGAGAAGCTTTTCTTAGCTCTTAGCTATCTGGGGCCGTAATTAGAGGCGAGGAGCTTGAGTTGGAGAATCTCCATAATTGTTGCACTCTTCACTTAATTTACTCCAAGAGGGGCCAATTGAATGGGGTTTAAAAGCAGAGAACGGGGCTCTTTTCATCTACGGGAAACTTTGATCTCTCTTTAAAGTCTCCAATAAAGGTGACATGTAGATAGAACTTTTTTTTTTCCCTCTCCTCCTGCCAGTGCGCCGAGTTGTCTAATGTCTAATTTGAAAGCGGCATCAAAAACGTCTTACTCTTGCTTCAGCTGTATTATTAATGGTGGAGTTTAGTCTCAAACGTGAGAGAGAGTGAATAGCCCCTTACAGGTGGTCCCTTTACAGTAATCCCCCCATCAGGGGACCTTCACTGTGAGCCCTGACAGACCTGCATTAAAGCTCAGACAAAGAACCGCACTGGAAAATGTTGCCTGATGGCATATGCAACAGTTTTCTTTCTTGTTTTTGTCCCACAGCCTGGTGTGATCAGACTCTAGGGAGGAGGGGGTTGAAACTTTTAACACCTTTTTGGAGTGCTGTAAAAAGGGCCTTTTAAGTGTCATAACTAAAGCAACTTAGATTCTTCAGTGTTATAAAAATAACACAGTCACCTGGGTTGTTATTTACTTACTTTTAAAGTTTCACTGAAAAAAATGCACCCAAACACAGTGACCAGGACAAGTGGCTTGAGTTCCAAACCGCTGATCAAATTTTGCTGTAAAGTAAAAGTAAGCACACATCCTCAGAGAACACATTTCTGCATATTTTAACGCAAACCTTTGGCTCATTTACTGATTCTAAGGTACTGGGGGCAAAAAGACCCCCGCAGAAGTTTTGCCGCAATTAATCTGTTTTGCTTTTTCCAATCTGTTCCGATTTGCAAATTAATCGAAACAAGTTTGTAGAGAGGATGCGTTTTCATTCAGAAAATCAAGCAAATGCGTCACTTTATTAAGGGAATGTAAACCTTGCACTCAAATCTATTAGGCTATTGTTGAAGTTCCATTGTTTTTAGCTCCGTTAGTCGTGTAAATTAAGTGCAAAACGATGTTAATCTTGGTTTAGCCAAAGTGTGTACGTTTGATTTTTCCATAAACAATTCAGTTAATGTAGCCTGGCTTCGTTAGAATAACTAATCATGTGTTACAGTGTATTAGATGGGCTGTAACTCTGTATGGTGCTTGAATTGTCTGCTCACCATTAACATGCACCGCATCCAATCGACCGTCCTGATTGATTTTATGCCCGTCTTGACTCTGCCTTCAGTTCAAACTTATCCGATTGATTGGAGTGGCCTGTGGAGCCTCGCATTTGGTACAATCAGGGCTACTTAATGCGTTTCTGATGAGGATATGTGAATGTTTTAAAGTTAATAACACTGCATATATTATTCCTTTACCACAAACTGCCTGTTTACAGGTAAAAAACAAAAACTACTATGATAATAGCATTGCTACGATTTGCCATTATGCAGTTGCAAATACAGACAGTTGCATGCCATTATGCACACTGTGCACTTCTTCACACCTTGCTGAAGGACCTGAAGCTCTCAGCATCTGCACTTCATGTAGACATGAGCGCTGTTCGGAGTTTGAAAGGTATGTTTGACATCTGCTCTATTTTCATTTTTTTAAACGGTAAAATGAAAAACGGCAGCCAAAGAAATGTTGTTCACTAAGACAACTGACTGTGTACATTTCATATATATGTGTAGATAATATAACATATTAAGCTATTAATATTAAACATGCCACACTGCTTTGTTCGGGCATACTGAAATCCAATCAGACTCTAACTATAAATGGTCTTACACCGCCATCTAGAGGCCAATGTAAATAAGTGCAGCAACAAATCTTTCTCTCTAGAGGAAAAGGGCTCAGTAACTTTTCAGGGTTGTTTGTTTTCAGTTGAGTCAGTTTTTAAGTTTTCAAGCAATTCACACTTATGGGCTGGAAGTGAGAGTGGAGCTTTAGTTTCTTCTCTCTCTCTCACAAAGATGAAAGCTTTAAAGGCTCTTTATCTAACGGGACAGTTTTGGTGCCTTGCACGGTTGTTTGTAGTCCCCTTTAATGTTAGGAGTCTCTTTAATCTTTTTTAGACCTCCAGTTTTGGAAGTTCCAGTTTATTCACTTACTTTCATTTGATGTGAGGTGATTAATTTCTGTCTGATCTTATGGTTGACTCTTTTAACCATTTGAAATGAATGTGTGAGGCAGCTGAGGTGTGTATGGGTAGTGACTTGTGGAAATGTTAGTGTGTCTTTGAAGAGGATGATAATATAATAGTAAGTGAGCTTTGTCATTCATGCCATACAACAGTATAACAACAGATGCATAACAAACAATAAACACAAAGATCTATCTATCTATCTATCTATCTGTCTGTCTGTCTGTCTGTCTGTCTGTCTGTCTGTCTGTCTATCTATCTAAATTTAAAAAAGTCAGTGGGTGGAAAATGCTATGAAAAAAATATTGCACATCGTTTCACAGTGGTTATAATTGCACTATATAGACACAATACTCACAGTGATTGTATTATTGCACTATATAAGTAAAAGGCATTATTTCACTTAAAAAAAAAATTCACTTTATAATATAATGTAAACTTAGGACCTGTTTGTGGTGATAAACAGTGAGAGAGCACAAGGTTTCACAGAAACTAGCAGCATTTTCAGGATATACGTTTGAATGTGTATGTTAACATGTGTGTACGCGTTCAGACAATTTGAGATATGTGTGATCGGACAGTCCATGTATGTGACGTGACCAGAACGTTATTTCATGATAACTTTAGGAAACTGTTTTGTTGGAAGGACACAGTTTGGGCTTAAGACTGAAAGGTTGGGAAATTTAAAGTGGCAGCATGAAGCACAAATTAAAGGGTGATCAAATTAAATACTAACGGTTGTGTTACAATACTATCGTGGTGCTGAACTGCCGAGTAATGGGTGACTCTAAGGATGGCTGAAAGGTTGTTGACTGCAGTTAATGAGGGCCACAGCTCAGGGGGAAAAGTTGTGTCTAGTTGTGTTGATTTTGATGCCCCTGACTCTTTTAGCAGAAGAAGATGGATGGAGAAGGTGATCTTCAGGGTGAGAGGGGTCAGCTATAATCTTGCCATCATGTTTCATGACCCTGTTGTTGTGTGTGGCTTGATGTGTTGGCAGTGCACATGTGATTATCCTCTTCACTGCCCAGATTACATGTTCTGATGTGTGTGCAGTGCAGGGTCATGCAGAGGTGAGTGGCTAAGGGCCACGTCCTTATATTTGTGCCTCTTGATCCTCCTGTAAAATGTTGTCTTATTTCTGCACATTATCTCACATGATATGTTATATGGACAAAAGTATTGGGACGCCTGACCATTTCGGCAACAGGGACCATTAATGACATTGCATTCAAATCCACAGAGTTTAATATGGAGCTGCTCCACCTTTACAGCGATAACAGCTTCCAAAAGCCTAAAGCTTTTCCAAAACTTGATGTTGGAATTTTTTTGTGAGTATTTGATTGCATCAGAGACACTAATAACTAGTTCTGGATCACAAACATCCCGATGTACAGTACTGTGCAAAAGTCTCGAGCACCTATGAAAATAATATTTATTTTTGTTTAGATGAGCAATTTTAAATATTCTAAATAAAAAAAGAATAATATAAATAACATTCTACAGTAAATAGTGATGTTATGTTCAGTATATCAATGTGTTTCTTCTGGAAGTCCAGTATTACTGTAGTTTCATCAGAAACCTGGTTTGACTCGATCAGTCCTTCATTAAATTAAACCAGGAGCTGCTGATGGAGTTTCACCATCCAAACAGCGGCTGGAGGAACTGAGGAGGAACCTGGAACCGAACCTGTGTTCTCCTCACCAGCTCACACTATATCAACCACTTAAAAAAAAACCAAACAAACAGATCTGGATACTTTTGACTGCTTTCTTGTTTATTTGTATTTATTCTAATGTTAACTTTGCAGGCAGGAAGACACATTATCACACACTGAGAGAAATAGATATAAAGAATTTCCATAGATGCACAGTACTGTGTTTTTAAAATCTTTTCTTATAGTGAAAAGTTGCAGACACACTAAGGGATAATAGTTCTCAAAGAAACTTGTTTTTTTTTTCCTTCAGACTCACCACTACTGTACCATAGTCAACATCACTCATAAAAATTCTGAAGTATTTTTTTTTCATGATTTTTCAACTTTTTTCGTGATTTTGTTCAAATCTCAACAACTGAACTATTCTAAAAAATAGGCAGAGGGACAGAAGCAGGACACTGAGGTGAGGCCTGAGTTATTCAATATCTGTTCAATACAGAATCAGTTTCTACAAGAACCGCATTTTTCAGCAGCAATTTGGTTTATCAGTTTGCGAAATATAATAAAAGATCAGCTGTAATGTTGTTTGAAGTGGGGCTTAGACATAGAGAGGATTGTATATGTATTTTTCTAGTAGTAGAGTAGTAGTAGTATAACAACAATAACAAAATAATAATAATAATAATAATAATAATAATAATAATTATAACAATAACAACAACAACAACAATAATAATAATAATAATTATAATAATAATAATACAAATAATAATAATACTAATAATAATAACAACAACAACAACAACAACAACAACAACAACAACAACAACAACAACAATAATAATTATAATAATAATAATACTAATAATAATACTACTACTACTACTACTACTAATAATAATAATAATAATATTTTAATTATATTTCTGTTGAGTTCTGTTGTTGTGTGTTCAGTAATTCATCTCAGATTTTATTAATTCAGTACTGAACACATACATAGTCATTTTTGTCTTAAAGACTGTGTATGTTGAAGGTAAAAAACTGTGCTCTTCTCAGAGATTGCAATGTACAGTAGAGACACTAGAGGGCAGCATTGGTGTAATAACAGACCGACAAATCGACAGTTCCCATCATATGTTGATCTTAAGTAAAATGTATTTTATACAACATTATTACTGATATAGATATATTAATGCTGGGCAACGATTGGAATTTTTTACTGGCGTTGGTATGCTCAGAATTAAGTCAAAAGCAGTGTATTGTGCACTTTTATTTTTAAAGTGCTACTATATGAACATACGGGCAATAACATTTGGTTTGAAAACACTTTAAATAAGGAGGTTTTTAACTGCAGTGTTCCCTTTAACACAGTTACACAGAGTCCAGAGCACCAACTCTATATGGAAGTCTATGTATCGGAACGTGCACAGACCTAATTTATATGTTATTAAAATAATAGTCAAAGCTGTTATTCAAACAGTTTCTTCTGTCCTTATTTTGTTAGAAGTGTTTGAACAGAAGTAGCAGTGGCCTACAAATAAGTCCAGGTGGCCTCCAGCTTTACACACTGAGGTGTTTTTTTCACTGCCCCCACCACACCTGATCCAACCAATCAGCTCGTTAACAAACCCCATCCCATGCTGAAGTGGTTTCTTAAAGAACCCACGGTAAACACTCCAGGGCAGAGTGGCCTCCAGGACCAAGGCTGGAAAACACTGGAAAATCTCATGGGTTCAAATCCTACCTTCAGCACACCTCCACTGTGTCCCTGAGCAAGACCCTTAACCCCACGTTGCTCCAGGGAGAGACTGCCCCTTGTAGTTAGGGGATGGAAGTCGCTTTGGATAAAAGCATCTGATAAATGCCGTAAATGTTAATGTAAGTGTAAAATACTACTAACAAGACTATTTCCCTTCAATAGCTTGGTTAGAAGCAGGTCTGCTGTGACGCCAGGTGGTCATCAATCTTCAACCCTCATCCTGAAGATCCACTTTCTAACACACAAATGAATCTGATCCAACCATCAAGGTCTTCAGAAGAACATAAGGAGGGGGAGGCAGATGAATTAGGATCTCACCGCTGACATGCCTTTTATTTGACTTTCAGATGAAATGTGACATACAAGACATAAATGTGACTTAAAACAACTACAACCTGACCAACTTTAGATTTTACTTTCAGATGTGCAAGATAAAAAGCAGACAATTCAGATTTGATCCCACAACCTTCTACACTTAAGCTCATCACTGCACTGTGGATCAAGGCCAGATGCACCATATATTTTTGGACATTTGACTTTTAGATGAAGTACAAGCCATTAAAAGTAAGACATTGTTTGGAGCCTTCAGTCTTTCAGTCCTGATACCACAGCTAAAGCCAGTGAGCTACTAAGCTTGACAAGCTGGGTGACTTATTTAAGACATTCAGATGAAGTGTGTCATGCAAGAAATGAGCTGAACCTCTGGCCTGGCTCTGTAGCTCACAGTATAAGCTAAAGTTAAAAAACAGAAGTCTCTTCTGTTTTTGAGACTTTAACTTATACTGTGAGCTACAGAGCTAGGCCAGAGGTTCAGCTCATTTTTTGGATATTTGACTTTCAGATGAAGTGTGACATTCAAGACTTAAGACGTGTGTTTGATCCCATGAATTCATGTTTCTGAAGTCACAGCTTAAACAAGTGAGCTACATGACTTGACGAGCAACATGCTTTTTTTTTATATGTTTCTTTCAAATTTCAGTATCATCTCAGCCTGAAGACGGTCTGAGTTTGAAATAAACAAATATGAAGACGAGTCACTAAAGTGAGCCAATGGCCCAATGATAACCTTCCCTTGAAGCAGGAAGACTGCAACCCTATTACCTTCTGGCTCTCGTAAACAATCTATGGTTCCATCTAAGCCCAAATCCAGGGGTGCCAAACCTGTGACAAGTCCCTGGAGGACCACATTTCTACAAACAATAGTAACGGGACACCTGATCTCTGTGAAAACCAGCCAAGATGAAGACCTGAGACGGCCATGAGCCCAAAAAAGCAACAACAAAAAAACTGCATTAACGCGCAGTTAAGTAATTGTCAGCATTAAGTAAATAATGTGTTAATGCAATAATAACAAATTAATATGCCAGCCTATATATATATGTATATATATATATATATATATATATATATATTAGGGCTGCAAAATATATCGCAAATTTCCCGTCATCG
>JBBPDC010000007.1:4446277-4467976 GCA_037974485.1 Hemigrammopetersius urotaenia | reverse complement strand
GACCAGGGACTGGACAAGAATCTGTGCAGCTTTTGTGGTGAGGAAGGGTCGGATTCTTCTGATGTTGTAGAGAAGGTCTGCATGTTCTAGAGATCTGGTCAACCTGCGGCAAGAAAGACAGAACTTCATCAAGCGTAACACCAAGATTTCTTACCTTCTTAGAAGGGACAATAGCCGAGTTCCCAAAAGAGACGGTGAAATCATGGCTTGGTGATGGACTCCCTTTGACTCCCTCCCACTTGACAGCTGATGCAATATTTGCACACTTTTTGGATGTTAAAAATTATCTGTATACTAAATTGGATTATTTACTAATAGTTTAGAGTTTATATTTATGGTGTACATATGTGTGTGCATGGGCCACACCATCTAGGATTGTAAATGCTGTTATATCTAGACATTGCAGTTTAATTTGACCGCTGCAGAAGAGTAAGTGACGTTAAGCTGCATCTGAGCACAGTGTATAAACTGCAGTTAGAAGTGATGTGACCACTTCAACAGGTGAAAGTGTTTGACTATTTGAATTCTATGCCACATAAGGATTTAAAGACAATATGAATTCTGAAACCAGAGGAACAGAGAAAAAACTTTTGTGAAGAATGAACCTTTACATCGCAAGATATTGGCTCAGGCATGCATTGGTTGCTGCATTTTGATTGGTCATTGATGGCCATTATTTTGAGGGACCCAAAGATAACTCGAGGGGATGTGAGCTAATGTATTTGTGTGCAAATCCACCAAATTTCAGAATTTTACCCTAAGTGCTTTCCAAGATTTTAAGATGTGTGTCAGTCGCGGTGCCCAGAATTGATGTGATGGTGTTGTGGAGTTTGAGCCTCAACAGCATGAAAAAAGCAGAAGAAAACTTTGCCAAACACTATCAATTACTGTCCTGTTAATCAGTCTGTGGCATTTCATGACTGACTTTGATTTCCTTCTCCCCTGCTAACACTCTCGTGGTGTAGAGAAGATGGATTTTGTGAAGCCCTGGCCCCTCCAAAGGACTCTGCGTGATACTTTTTTAACTATTCTGTTTCAGGAGATGGATGGAGATTGCAGGGAGCCTCGCATCCACATTCAGCTCTGATGCACATTTAATGGTCAAAGCACACCTACTCGAAGAACACTTTTCAAAAGGTACCAATTTTCAGTGAGCCCATAAATACTGGCAAAATCAACTCTAGGGTGTAAAATCCCTGTTTAAATAGCTGCCAGGATGAATACAAGTGAGTCTGTTGAAATAACTGGAAGTGGTTACCAAAACCTATCCCCTGATTACAATCCCCTGCACTGGAAAAAATATATACAACACTACTGTACTAATGTTAATGCCCCTCTAACATATTTCCTACAGTGAAAAACCAAGAGCACTGCGTGGAACCTTTATACTGGAACAGAAATGGTCCATAATCTACATTGGAAAAATCAGAAACACTATAAAGGGCACTATTACATGGATCAGGAAATAGGTTCCTATTACTGCTCTTTACTATGGAAAATCAAGAACACTATTCAGAACACTATTATATGGAACCCAGAAATAGGTTCCTTACACTGGAAAAATTAGGAACACTTTATCGGACACTATTATAATGAAGATAAATAGATTCCTATTTCAATTCCTTAGATGGGAAATTAGGAAAACTGTAGAAAACACTTTATAGGTAACAGCAATAGGTTCCTATTGCCATTCCTTACACTTCCGGAACACTATAGGGAACAGAATTTGCGCTTACTTTATTTGAGTAAATGGTGAAATTTGTGCCCGAACATTACACAGATTTGCTTCTTTTCCTGCGACAGAAGTCACATTCCTCTCTGCATGAATACAGAATGGCTGAATCTTCAAACCAGACAGCACAATGCATACAAAACAGTGCATTATACAGTGAATAGGGCCTATGTTCTGACATTGCCCCAGTCTGGATTGCTGCAATGGGTCTTTTCCTCTCTTTTCCTTCCCTAATGCTCATGTTCGGCACTGGAGAGAATAGAAGAGCTGGCATCAAAGTCTAGCAGAGGAAGAGCAAAGGCATGCAAATAAAAACAAATAATGCCTTGTCTTTTTTATGGCACTTCCTCTGAGCTGGGCTCTGCACATCTTGAGGAACATGGTAAACTTGTTTAAAGCTGCTTTGAGCTTTCCGTGCTCCTATTCCCCAGCGCGGCACAGCTTAAAGGAGGGCATTGATTTCTTTTGCTGTTCTTCGGGGAGGCTGGGGCTGACAGATGGAGAAAACGAGTTGGGGGGTATAGTGGAGGGGAGGGGTGGTAGGGGCTGGGTGAGGTTCCCCTTTACTGGAGCATGCTCAGAGATGCTCACTGGCCTCCTAATGTCACTTCAGAAAGGCCTTCCTGATCCGCTGATTGCCTGAAAGTCAAGAGACTGACAGACTTTGCAGAGAAGAAGGGGAAAAAAAGAGTAGCGAGGGAGAGCAAAAAAAAAAAAAAATCAAAAATCATCTGTGATTCTTTAGATATTCCACTTAGCCGGGACTCCGAGGGGGAGAGAGATAGAGCGCAAAGTGTAAGAAATGCGGATGATGAAGGGAAGGGGGAAAAAAGAGAAGGGATCAGAATGAAGTAAAGTGATTTGGCGTTTCTCAATCCTCTCAGGCTGCCCTGACGCACTGTAAAATGCCTTGAGTGATTTCTGCTGTTCTGCTACAGATGTAAAGATGAATAGACAAAGGGCTCTAATGTTCACTAAGACCATTCAGAGATTTCCCATTTAAAGGGATTTCCCGTTAAAGGGGAATAATGCAGCACAGTAGGGGACCCAGAGGAAGGATTTAGAGACGCTGGCATTGACTTAGTCATTTTGTTCAGTGTCATTGTGCAGAGGGGCATTTAAAACCTGGGCTTCTTCCCTCCCTCTCTGGTTGCAGCCCTAGCTATGCTGTCCTTTCTTTCGACGGAACAGGATTGCGGGTTGCACAAGCAGAAAAAACTCCCCAGAAGAGAACGGAGGAATAGGGAAAAATCAGATGAATCCTCACCACAAACGTAGCTAACATGTTTGGCATCTGATGCTCTCTTTCATTTGGAGCTGGAGCTACATCATCATACAAAGGACGTGCATGATTTCACACACTTGCCTCCGACCGGTTGAGTGACCTCAGATAGACCCGCTTTTGTGTTTCCTGGCACTGCATGGCAGACTGTTGTCTTTAGACATGGAGAAAAGTTATGGCTTTCGCTTTGTAGCTCAAGCCTAAAAGCGAAGAAACAAACCAGACACCAAACATGTCTTCGCTGACTGACTGCATTCAAATTGTGTACGTTTGATCCTCGGTTTTACGCCGCTTTAGATTTGTACTGGGAGGCTAAATTTAACCTGTATAATCATGCCAGAGAGAAAGGAGGTGGGGGGGAGACCCAAATCATGACTGTAGAGTGGAACAAGGCCTCTCTCGGGGTGGGTAGGATGGCCCTCCCTCTCCACCTGTTACTCGCAGTGCAAGCCAGCATGAGCGTCTGTTTGCTGACAAATCAGAATTAGCTGATGTGGTTCTCTTCCAAGCATCCGAACTGTCCAATGATGTTTATCGGGTGGTGGAGGCCTAGAGGGTAGTATACTTGCCTCTGGACATGGTTTCGAATTCCTCCAGCACCACTATTGGGTTCCTGGGCAAGACCCTTAACCCCAAGTTGCTCCAGGGACTCCAGACTGCCCCCTGTAGTGAGGGAGTGGAAGTCACTTTAGAATAAAGTGTCTGCTAAATGCTATAAATGTTGCACTAGCAGCAGTTTCAGCATTCACCCTCCATTGTGGAAATGACTAAACCGGGGAAATAAGAACACAGAAGGGTTTTTTGGTATCTCTGTGGTACCTATATACCATAAACACAGACCCAACATCACCAACAACAACAGATCCCTCAACACTAGCTGCTGTCCTGGTGGTTAGTGAGTTGCCCCTGTGAGCAGAAGGCCATGAGTTCGAATCCCAGGACTGCTAGTGGCACCTTGAGTAAGGTTCCGTCCCCGCACTCTGCTCCCCGGGTGCTGCTTCACTCAGGTGAATGGGTTAAATGCAGAGAAAGAAGTTCACACTGTTCACACTGTGGTGATTTCTTTATGTGTGACAAGAACACTGACTTTCCACTTTTTTAATGTTTTGCTACGTGAGCAATGTTACAGAGGTTTGGTTAAGGTTAGTGTGGTTAACTAAGCAGTTATTTACTGTAGATTCAAAATAAAACCTATAATCCTATCAATCATGCCATAAATAATGTGAACATGACATTCATCAACATTAATCTCAGTTTGCACTATAGTTTGTAGTAGTGAAGCCTCTTCACACCAAACGTTGAGATTTGAGGTCTGTTTTATATGATAAAATGTCATAATCTATGCAAAACACACCAACAGGCATGCCGATATGCACAGAATCTGTTTAGTGTAATATAATTGCTAAACTGGGGATCTTTAATGAAAAGCCACAGACTTTTATTTCCTGTTTCTCATGCTACAAGTATTTTTTTAGACTCAAGGAGGGGGAAACCAACCTATTTTATTCAATGTTTATCAATATTGTCAGTAATACTGATACTGTTACATATATTAAATGTTCAGGTATTCACTGGAGAGGTTGCAACACCATCATGACCTTGGAAATGACATCTGTGCAAAGTAGGAAAAGTCAGATTGAATAGATAAAGTGAATGAGTGTGTATGAATGAGACAGAGAGAGGAATGAACATTCCAGGATCAGCTCCAGCTGCCGGTCTGACCCAGTCTTTCCAGTCCCAGTGGGCCGGTGTGTGTGTGTGTGTGTGGTGTACTCCCTCATTGGCCTGGTCAGTGTGTGTAAGGAGAAAGGATGACTAATGAAATCACAGTTTCATTCTGACCTTCACCTGCATTTCTCACTGCTGTGTTGAGTTCAGTGCAAATTACTCAAACAGACCTTTTGTAGCAACTGTTACAGGATAAAAAACCAATTCAATGGCACGTGAAACTGTTGCAACCTTTTCTTAGATTTGCTACATGATGTTGAGTTTCCAGTTAAAAACGCTGAGCTAGGTTTCCCTCCATTCACCATCCAGTCTGTTCTAATAGTGTGATCTTTCACACTCACACACAACATTATCATCATTTGAAATGACTAGCACACGCTGTATTTTGCTATTTTGCAAGACTGTTGTCAAGCAGTTGAATGAATTGATGAATTAAAACCACACTTTATTATTCCAATACAATATTTCAAAAATCGTGAAAATCGTGATTGATTGAAAATTGTTGAAAATTGTGGAAATTGGGCTAGATTGGGTTAGAGCCAAACAGCAGGTTCTTGTGTATTATTCCCAGTATGCAGTGGTCAGTACCTACCAAAAGTGTTCAATGGAAGGACGGTTGGTAAACTAGTGAAGTGTGATGGTCTGGACGATGTTCTGCTGGGCGATGTTCTGTGGTGGTGGCATAGTGGGTAGGATACTTGCCTCTAGACCAAGAGGTCATGGGTTTGAATCCTACCCTCAGCACCTTTACCACCATTGGGTCCCTGAGCAAGACCGTTAACCCCAGCTGCCCCAGACTGTCCCCTGTAGGTTGGGAATGGAAGTCGCTTTGGATAAAAGCGTCTGATAAATGCCATAAATGTAACCTATCTACCTAAACATTGTTTCTGGCCGAATTTACACCTTAATGGCAACAGTATTCCTTAATGGCCGTCTGTTTCAGCAGGATAATGCTCCCTGGCACACTGCAGAAACAGTTCAGGAGTGGTTTGAGGAACATGAGAAAGAGTTTGAGTTATTGACTTGTTTGAGTTATTGACTTGTTTGAGTTATTGACTTGGTGTCTATGTCGCACAGATCTCAATGTAATCAAGCATCTGTGGAACATGATGGGCAAAGTAATCTGATCTATGGAGGCCCCACCTCGCAGCTTACAGGACTTTTAGGATTTGGTGCCAGAAACCACATCACACCGTCAGAGGCCTTGTGGAGTCCAAGCCCTGACAAATTAGAGCAATTTTGGCAGCATTCATATTGTTTTTTGGTGTATGGCTGATTGGTGTATGTGTAGTATACAATCAATAGCTCAACTCATCTGTGTTTGTAGCCTCTCGCTTTGATCATGGATTCTTGTTACAGTAAAGGCTCTCAAAGGGAACTGGAGCTTTACACTCGGCTGCACTGTGATTTATCTATAGGTCTCCCTTGAGTGAAGGTGCTGAAAGTATCATTTTAAAAGCCACTTAAAGACTGTTTTTGAACAAGAGCGCTTCAATCACAGATTCTACAAGAAAAACATACAGCATGCGAGCAGCTGAACTTGAACTAGGGGTCTTCAAAACTACAAAAATGTGTTAACAAACTTTAACAACCCCATTTTTAAAATACAGAGGTGTGCTACATTTTCTTATTAAGGTAAATGTCTTTTTACGATCGTTTACCCGACATCAAACCATCGGTTACTTTTTTTTTTACCACTGTTTGCTTGATACTGTATCAAACATAGAAAAATGAAGTATCCTTGCTTGCCATAGCCTTTATGATTTAACATTATGATGCATTTTTCCATTCTAACTGACAACTCATCAGAAAACTGGGTATGATTATACATGTACTGTGAAAATGTCTTAAAATATGGGTATTATGGGTTATATTTTTGCTATACCGGCCACCAGATATAGGTAATTGTAGTCTTTTCCTCCTGTTTAAATCTGTGGTGGATGAGCTCGGGTGCTAATGAATGCCGTTCCTTGCAGACTCATGAGAAAAGAGACTCAAACTTTCCCTTACAATTAGTCACGTATCTGTAGTGGATATAGCCATATTCCTGGCAAATCGGCTTTTCTAAATACAAACTGCTGAACTTTCAGTTTCCGTCTGTCAGTGTGTGTCTGAAATGAATCATCCTGGTGAGGGGAAGGTGGGGTGTGTCTTTATTTTGGCTACTGTAGTGATGGTGTTTAGAGAAGTCGTTCCGAACTGCACGTGTTCTCCTTCCTCGTATAATTACAGGCCTCACCGAGGCGCGCATCGCGACGGGCTGTGATGCTTTGTTTATGTCACGTGTTTTATAAATATGATTATGATGGCATGTTAATTACATGCTGCTTTCTGGTGCGATTAAAAGGTTTTCCACAGTAACATCAAAAGTGCTGAGAGCAGAAAACACAGCCGTGAATCTAAACAGTCAAGGTTACCTGTGTGTGTGTGTGTGTGTGTGTGTGTGTGTGTGTGTGTCCACATAGAATGCATTTTATTCTTTATGCTACTTAAGAATACCACTTTTGCTTGAAGAATACTTTACTATTTTACTATTTCACTACTTTTATTTTATTGTACTTTGTTTCTTTGTTCGTGCAGTCTCAGAGTCTCAGAGTCTAGAAATTTCTTTACTCAAAATAATGTTTAATTGTTATCTGTATATGATAGTAAACTTCAAACGTTGTAGTTGAACTTTGAAACGATGTATTTTGTACTAAGGATATTATTGTGTTTCACCTGACTGTGGTAACTTTGTACAGATGGAATCTTGTACTTATAATTATAAATATATACTCTATTCTATTCTATTCTGGTCTATTCTATTCTGTTCTGGTTTAGACTGGTCTATTCTATTCTATTCTATTCTATTCTATTCTGGTCTATTCTATTCTATTCTATTCTATTCTATTCTATTCTATTCTATTCTGGTCTATTCTATTCTGTTCTGGTTTAGACTGGTCTACTCTATTCTATTCTATTCTATTTTGGTCCGGTCTATTCTATTCTGTTCTATTTGATTCTATTCTGGTCTATTTTAGACTAGTCTAGTCATTTCTATTCTATTCCATTCTGTTCTATTCTATTCTATTCTATTCTATTCTATTCTATTCTATTCTATTCTTTTCTACTCCATTCTAATCCAGTCTAGTCAATTCAATGTTGATGTTTGCAGTTGAAAAGGATGAAAAGGGGATCACAGTCTAGAACAGTGTGAATAAGGATTACATCCTGGAACATAATGAACAGTAGTCTAGAACAATATAAAAAAGGAAGAGAATTCTATAAGAGTGAAAACAGTCTAGAACAGTGTAAATAATGGAAGAGGAAAGTGCAACATTTGTAAATACTTGTGCACTTATTGATTACCAGTTGAGTTTTTGTTGGGAGTCCCTACTGGTGTAGTGTGGTGTGCTTTCCCAGACCAGTCCCTGTTCTCCATGGAGGACGGTGGTGTTATCCACTACGCTGCTCCATCTACTGCAACAACAACAAGAGTTCAACAACAGTGTAAATGTGGAAGAACATTCTAGAGAAATGTAAATAATGGAGCAATATAGAAGTGGGGGACATTCCAGACTAGAATAAATAAGGAAAACATTTTGCGTTAATATGATAGAAGCCTCCTGGACGTAAGTAAAGTGTGAATTTCATGCAAAAATCGCCAACATGGCAGCTTCAGATTTGTTTGTGTTTGTTGGGCCATGTCTTCTGACCTTAATGGGGGCTCACATTGCATTTTATTAAGGTGCCTTGCAAAATCTTCATTTGTTTTGGCTTGCGTAGTGTTTTTTTAATGTTGCCTCTGGCCGCATGTCTACCCGCCTCATGAGCTTCAGTCTTGACGATGCGTTCACTTTTACTGCTGTAAATATTTCTGTATCTTTCATACGTTTTTTTTTTTTTTTTTTTAATGTGTAAAACTTTACCCTGCCAATACCGAAGAAATATTCTGCGTGTAAAATTCATGAATTCATAACTTTTGAGAGGGTATATTTCACCACTGATCTATTGCGGGGCGATAAGGATTCAAAGGTGAGTAGAGCTGGGGGACATCTTCAAAGCGTTAAGGACATCAGAGGAAAGTCAATGAGCCTGGTGCCCTCTTCCACACACACTTCAGATCCATCTGGTGTGTGTGTGGCTATGCGCTCGTTCCCCTGTCACAGGCTTCATGTGCCACGGTGGATCAACACAGTTAAGTTGATTTAGTGCTCTGGCTTGGACTTCTTAATCTACGATGTAAGCAGTGTGTGCTTTTGACTGCGTTCTTTGACAAAACACTCCCCGGGTGTCTGCTACGTGTCTGAAGGGCGAGGGTGAAAATGCTTCATGAAAGACATAAAACAAAAAGGAGGTGTGGGGGAATCTACTGGAAATGGCCCACAGGGGATTAAACTGGGTTCTAACTGTTGTTCAGATCAAGGATCTGGTGACAAATGGTTTCATGTTCATAGTTTACTACAGTAGAGCACAGATGGCCCGCTATCTGCATAAAAACAGTGTCATGATAGGTCTCTGCTATTCAGAATGTTTTCTTGTATTGGGGAGTCATATTTTAGGTCATATCCTCCCCTAATTGCGCCCTCTTTCCTCAGTCCAGATCAACAAGAACGTCCGAGCATGTGAGGTGATACATTTCAATGGATCTACCATTGTAATGTAATCAAGCCTTCATTTTATATGTGTGCAGCTATGCAGAGCTATACCACATGGGTGAGAATTATTGATACTCTCACAGCTGGAACATAAACCTCATATCTTATAAATGAGAGCTGTACTGGGAAAAAAATCTTATAAATGCAAGTTATCTATTTTTTACTAGTCATTTTAGATCACTTGTATTGGTTCAGTGATGACACAACATGAAGGACAGCCAGTGCATTTCTTTTTTAACATTACAAGACATGTCTTTTTTTTTTTAACTCATTTTAAAAACTGAATCAGAAGAAAAAATGAGCGCAGTCGGTGGAGAGTGGGCGACATGGCAGATATATAGCATGACATCCGTCAAATGACAGAAAAAAAACGGAAACGTTTTCTGGCCCGGATTGCGGTCGCACATTCATGGCTCATTACTGACATTTCCTGGTGGCAGAAATATAATACATCATAATACTTTGTCAAGAACATTGAGAAATAACAATTAAGATTTGGGCACACTCCACCAATCTTGCCTTGACATGATGGTTTGACCGTGGAAAGTGAGTCTCACACCTGAAAGAACATAGAGTTTGTGTTGCACGAGTTCTAATAGAACAGATTCAGGCTGCAACTAATTACTGTTTCTATAATCCACTGGGGTGGAGTGGGTTCACCGGCTGTTTTCTGGAGGTGGAAAAATATGAGGTACATTTTTTTTCCCCCTTTGGGAGTCACACTGCATTTTTTTCTTCATTTTTTAACACTGCTTCTGATTGTGTCTCTTTCTGTTGCTAAGTAACAGTAGCATTATAACTGCCAATCATCTTTGCAAGCTGGCTCTCATTCCCGAACAGAAAAACACTCTAGTTCTCCCCAATTAAAAGGTGATCTACTATTAACTAGCCAGTGTGGTGCTGCTTGCAAACAAAAGCTTAATACACACCAATCTCTCTCCTATTGTTTTTTTAATCGTATTTGTCATTAAAATGCAGACAAATGCAGACTTTCCTTTCCTTCCTTTACTCCCAAACCTTGCAGCTGTTTCTAAGTAGCTTGAGGCGAGGGGCAGATTCGAGGAGATAAGGATCTTGAGCCACATAAAACCATGGCCATAGTGCAACCAGTCCAGGGTTTCTACAATAAATAATAATATATAATTATTATTCTTTCTTTATTTATGCTGCAACACAGAAATATCACCCCCTACATTTCCTGTATTGCATTACAATCCGTCAAAATGCTGTAGGATTAAGGGCTTTTCACATTGCAAAGCAACAATCGTGTGTCTCCCATTCATTTTTAATGAATGGTAGGCACACAATCCTTTTTTTATTCATGGTGCAACAAATAAATAGAACGCACATCGCCCCCTACATTTCCTGTATTGTATCACAACCTGTCAGAATGACTACTTGTGCCATGGTATTAAGAGCTTTTCACATTGCAAAGCTACAATCGTGTGTCTCCCATTCATTTTTAATGAAGGGTAGGCGGACAGGCAATGCCCCGCAGGCAGAGTGGCAGGTTTGCAACAAGCAAGCTCAAAGCGGAGAAACCATCACGCATGTCCCTGAGAGGAACACATGCCCACCCAATTCCGACTTTTCAACTTCTGAGGTTGTGACATGACAATCGCGCTGAGATCAGCCAATAAAATCCCAGTGTTTGCCGAGGGAAAGTGGAGGACTGCCACATGACAGTACTCCACTTTCAATATTTATTTTTATTTCTATCTTTAGTTTCAGCAAGTCCTGTTTTCACAGCTAAAACCGTGGTACAGTCTACACTGAATGAGAGTGAGATGTGCTAGAGTTAGAGTGAGAAGTGCAAACAATTTTCGCATTTAAAGCAGTGGAGTTCTGCCCTTTTATACCGAAATATAGAGAGAGGTAGATGAAGTGGGAGCATTTTTTTTATTCACCACATGAAAAACCCTTAATAGAGCATTGCACACCACTTAGGGTTTAAAGTAAACAGTGTATCAAGACAGTAACTCTTCTCTGTTATGACACTAACTGATTTTGTCAAATCAGCTACACAATATGTTTGTTCCCTCTATCAGAAGCACTTGAAAACCTGTCTTGGCTCGTTGCCTTTTTCATTGTGTCACATTCATTGTCATGCAGCAGTCACTGAGAAGTTTATTTTAAGCAAAGCTAAAAGATCACTCGCCTCTCCTCCAGGCTGTATAGGAGAAAACATGTCTTCCAACATTTCTCCTACTTAAATCTTCCTCCCTCATGACATCTTTTCATGTTTCTCGAAATGCCGTTTGACAGTAAATGCTGACCACACAAGTGGCTCTCCCCCTTCCAGCAGTCTTTTATAATCATCCAGTCTGATTTTAACCATAGCCACGGATCGATTCCCATTCTTAATTGCTCAATACCCTTCTGTTTGAGATCGGTTTGGTCCTCCTACATCTTGTGAGCGTGTGGGAGACACAGTTGTGTCCATAGGCATGGATTTGATAGGATGATGTTCCCCTTGGAGTGGAATACATTGCCCAAGCCAATAATTCTCTCTCAACACATCTAGACTTTGCATTGTAACAGTGTGTTAATTGATTTTTTTAGCCATTATTTTTAAACTACTGTGGCCTAAACAGAAGGAATCTTTGGTTTATTGACCACCAAGCCTCTACCTACCTGCACCCACAAGATACCTGGGAAATGAGGTCTGTACACAGTCAGCAGCTCCACTTTTCTGATGATCAAGGCTGTCAGGGTTGTTTAAAGTAGCTAGTTTAGTGTCTAACAGATTATTTCCTTAAGAAAAAGAAAAAAGCTAAAGATGTACATCTGTGTTTAACATGACATCAGCTGTCTAACAAGGGTTTAGAGGTCCAGTCCTGGACCAGCGAGTCCAGTGTTGGCACTGCTGACCACACATTTAAACATCCAGCACTCGATGTACTGAGGCAGGTAGGGTGCATCTTTTTCTCAACCCTGTTACAGTGATCCTAGTTCCATTACAGAACTGATGATAGAATGTTTTTGGAGCATAAGGGGGTGCAACAGAACATTAGTTAGATACTTCACAGCTCAACATCAAAATAGACTTGAATATGTAAGCAGTTTATAGTGTATATACAAATTTATTTTGTATGTAACAAGTATCGCTTTAATAAATGCAGTACAAATTCAGTGCATGTGGTGATACCCATGTTTCTGTTGCTGAGGCCGATAAACAGTTCATATAAAGTCAATGAAGTCATGTGAATAATTTTAACCATGAATAGTTCTGGTGAGGGAGGGGCCGATGATTCAACAAGTGTTTGTTGAAATATGATTACAGCCGTTTAACATGTAGAAGTATACATGCTTTGCATTGCACGAGTGGTTATGGCATCCAAAGATGGTTTCATTGCTCAATACTTAATATAAAACACTTGGTATTTTAGACCATTGGCAAGTGCCCCTTTGGGCACTGTCCCAAACAAATGTCATTACTAGTCATAAATACAGCATGAAATAAATAACAATATTATGCACATATCTCTGATCCAACAGTGGATGCAAGTGCTTCAGATGACCTCCTTTCTTCAGTTGAATGACTCGCATCGAGTATTTCAGTTCAGTTACAAGCGTTCATGTTTCACCTGCATGGCATCATTCAAATGTCTTACAGTGGTTTCGCTGCTCATGAGAGGTTTATAACATGCTGTTAAGGGCTGTCAGCAACAAAAGGCGTTCTACCTCTTTAAAATAATTAAATAATAGATTCTGCAAATAATACAGAATGTCAAATCAGTCAAAATGTCGTCGTTTTTGACATAAACTGTAGCAACATCAGATGGATTTCTGCAATCGCCCTCATACATGTTTGAAACATGAAAACATCCCATCATTGGGAACATCAAATACATTTATTTAATAGAAACTCCAAACTTTTTTAGTAGCATCCTGTGTGTGTGTATCTGTGTGTGTGTGTGTAAGAGTGAAAAAGAGAGAGTGCAGCAACTGATAACAGGATAAGAAGCCAATCAAAGTCTCTCCTGGATGTGGAGGGGAGGAATGCGAGCGGTGATTCTGGCCTTTGAACCCCAGCTTTGGTGTAGGCCCCCTGGCCTGGCAGGAGCGTGGCCTCCCTTTGATACCAACCTCACAGAAGCACACCGTACTCCATCCATCACTACAGGAGAAACACACACACGCACGCACACACTCACACACACACACACACACACACACACACACACCCTGATAGAGATCTGAGGCCTGCCGAGAGCTCTGCAGCAAGGGACTGACGCCATGTTTGAATCCAAACACACCAGGGCTTCTTTAGATACCCGCCGTGACGGGAAGGCATGCTTGGCCAGTGGAGGAATGCGGGTTCTTGGAAAGTGTTTAGGTGATATGATGGGTGTGTTTGTGCGTGACTAGATCACCTTTGTATGATGTTGTTTGGTAAGCGAATGTGAGGAACAATGAAAGGCCCTAAATTAGGGTGAATACTTCAGACTATCTCAGAAATTTTGGTAGGACCAAAACACAGTGATAAACTAAAGTCTATAGATCTCTATACGGTCGCAAATTTAGACATTAAAAAGATCAAACTGGTTTCTTTCATGAGAGGATTATTAGTTTAGTTGAGTTGAGATTGTTAGACAGAGACAGGATTATGTTCTCCCAGATCACTTTAATTTCATTTGGAACTCAGTTTAATACATTACCCTTAAAGAACATGTAAATATAAACCTGAGGTTTAAATACGGAAAAGTCAGGAACGAGAGAGAGACAGAGAATAAGAGAGAGTGGGAGAGAGAGAGCGAGAGAGAGACAGAGAGAAAGAGATACAGAGAGAGATACAGAGAGAGCGAGAGAGAGACAGAGAGAGCGAGAGAGCGAGACAAAGAGAGAGAGAGATACAGAGAGAGAGAGAGACAGAGAAAGGGAGAGAGACAGAGACTGAGACAGAGAGAGAGAGAGATGATCCGCGCGCTCCGGAAAGCCACGAAAGAGAGAGAGAAAGAGAGAGACAGACAGACAGACGGAGAGAGTAAATCCGCGTGTAGTACAGACCCAGCTCCCAACCCAACTTTGTGAATAGATTAACGGCAATATTTTTTCGCGTTAACGCCGTTAATGGCCCAGCACTAATATATATATAGTGAGAAAAACACATAGGATCACATCACAAGAATGTATGTGATTAGATTATGCAAAACCAAAAACAAAATGAACACACAGACACTTTCATTTGTAATCACATCAGATACAAATCAGGTGCTGCAGCAATCACTGGGAAATCAAGCTGGAAAAGATATGTTTCATTTGAAGGAAGAAAGAGAAGAGCCTTCCAAAGTGAATCTGTAATTGGGATTATTTCACTGATCTGAATTCCTGTAATTATGAAAACTCTCCTTTTTTACTTACTCGTGTGTTACTGTTTATTTTGTAGTCATATTTTTGCGCATTAAATGTTTATAGGTTTGTAGACACATTTTCAAGAGCTCTTCTGGGAGAGCTTTACACTAGATGCTGGAACCTTGCTGTGACAATTCGATTGCAATCAGCCAAATGAACATAGTGAGGTCAGGTGCTGCTGTTAGATGATCGGTTCTGGATCATAAGCAGCTTCAGCTCTTCCCAGAAGTACTGGATGGAGCTCCATCGCACCAGAGAGTGAAGCTGCACAGCTCCCCAGCAGTGGAAGGTGATGGATGGACGCAGATGGTTGGGTTCGGGCCCGGTGATCCTAGGCTCATGTGCAGCTGGTCTGGAGCGCCTCGGTTTGACTGACATTCCTTTCTGATGATGATTACACTTGTGTCAGCAATAGGTGCACCTTAAAGAATCCACTAATTAGAGGGATGTCTGGACAGTTTTTGAAAGTATTGTATCATGGCTGCAAGCCAATTTTCCCCTTGCGAGACAATTGAGGGCCGATGAATGAACGAATGAATGAAAGCTGATAAACAGATGCTGTGTGAAGAGCACAGATTAAGAAATATGGTTGGAACACATTGGATTAAAGCCAAGTAATATCCTACCACATACACATGCATCATGAGAGACAGAGTACATCTGTGTGTGTGTGTGTGTGTGGGCATGAACCACGCAGCTGTCGAGCGGCTCTGGCAAAGCGTGGGCCTGGGGCTGCTTTTTTTTTTTACCCTATGTATGTATGTGTGTGTGTGTGTAGTCTGTGTGTGTGTGTGTGTGTGTGTGTGTAGTCTGTGTGTGTGTGTGTGTTTGTCTGTGTGTCTGTGTGTGCGTGTAGTGTGTGTTTTTATGTAATGTGTCATGAAGTCAAGGCCACAAGTTTGCCCAGACACATTGCTTGAAAATTCAACTCTTTCCATCGAGAAAGAGAAATAAAAGAGTCAAAGCGTCCCACAAAGACAGTCATTTGAAGGTTAGCGAACAGCAGTGCTCTTTTTCTTTTCTGCTCTAGTTTAGTCTGCCAGACACTCTCTCACCTCTGCCCCCCCCCCCTCTCTTTATCTGTCCCCCTGTCTCTCTCTCTGTGTTTCTGTCTTTCTCTCTCTCTCTGTCTCTCTTTATCTGTTTCTCTGTCTCTCTTTCTCTCTCAGTCTGTGTCTCTGTGTCTCTCTCTCTCTCTCTCTCTCTCTCTCTCTCTCTCACTGTCTGCCTGTCTCATTCAGCTCTTTCTCTCTCTCTCTCTCTCTCTCTGTGTCTCTTTATCTCTCTCTCTCTGTTTCTATCTTTCTGTGTCTGTCTTTCTGTCTGTCTCTCTCTCTCTCTCTGTCTCTCTTTATCTGTTTCTCCGTCTCTCTCTCTCTCAGTCTGTGTCTCTGTCTCTCTCTCTCTCTCTCTCTCTCTCTCTCACTGTCTGTCTGTCTCATTCAGCTCTTTCTCTCTCTCTCTCTCTCTGTCTCTTTATCTCTCTCTCTCTGTTTCTATCTCTCTGTGTCTGTCTTTCTGTCTGTCTCTCTCTCTCTGTGTGATTCTCTCTCACTTTGTCTCTTTCTCTCTCTCTCTCTCATTCTTTCTCTCTCTCTCTCTCTCTGTCTCTCTCTCTCCCTCTCTGTCTCACTGTTTCTTTCTGTCTCTCTCTCTCTCATTCTCTCTCTCTCTCTCTCTCTCTCTCTCTCATTCTCTCTCTCTGTCTCTGTCTCTCTCCGCAGATGTGTGATGCACTTGGCAGCCGAAAAGCCTTCGTGGACCAGACGTAGTTGCAGTTGGCCTGTTCACTGGAACTTTACACAAATCCGTTTTGGGTTCTGCTCATTCTGTCCTGCTCAGTCTAGTCAGAGCGGAGCTGACCCCACAACAGCGTAGATGTTATAATGAGCGGATTAAAGCTGCAGACCTTAAAGGTTCAATTCTAAACCTCTGTGGCATTTCAGACACTACGAGTACAAAACTAAAACATTCAGACACCCCTTGAATTTGTGAGTTCAGCTACACTACAGTGCACACACTGTAGAAACAGGTGTTTCGAACGCAGCTCCATGGAACAGCCTGATGTAAGTCTGATCTCACTGCATCCAATGCCTGCTGCCACTCAGATGTACAATTACTTATTGGGTTTAAATCATTATGTGCAGAAAGATAAAGAACTGGATAGATACAATATCTTGTTTTTTTACATCAATTATGAATTCCCCAAATCACCCACCCAGACACTGCCTTACAAAAAAAAAAGAAATAGAGAGAAAGGGAAAGGAGGGCAAAACACAATCTGCAATGAAAGTATAATACTATTCGTCGTCTGAAGGCAGAGAGTGGAGCCTGTTAAAGTAGAATATCACTGGGTCCAATAGTTTATGAAATGTTTTGAGAAATCCTCTGTATTTTATTTTTTTTAATTTCAAAAAGAACATCAAGTCAAAAAACCAGAGAGATACAGTATCTTATTATTATGCGCAATAGTCTTACTATGTAAAATATCATTGCTTGTGTCAATAAAACTGATCTACTGCTGATCAATGTGTGCTCTTCGCTCCAAGCCACTATTTGTGTCACTAGTAAATTACTTAACAATAACTTTACAGTATTTATACCCCTGTATTTTGTGTATAGAGCGAAGAGCATTCTTATGCAGAGTGTTTATTTGACTTTTATTTTAGAATATTTTTTATATTGTTCTCTGTCCCTGCGAGTCGTAACACAAGCAATTTCCTCCGGCATCAATAAAGTTTCTGATTCTGATTCGGTTTCAAGTGTCTGAAGCTCTGGGCTGGGGAGCAGTGGAACTATGTTCTGTGGAGCGATGGAGCTCCATTCAGTACCTTTGGGTTGAGCTTGAGTGGCAGCTAAGATCCATATCCTGGTCGTCCAACATCAGTACCTTCCCCTTAATAACGCCAGGTCAGGTCAACTATACATGATCAGGAATTCATTGCTTTTTGTGGTAACAGTTTAGTCAAGAGCTCTCCTCACTTGGAGATAGAGGAGGGGTGGGGGGTCCTTAGTTAAGCTGATGCCCTAGCCGTCTAAAATACAGTACTGTGCAACAGCCTTAGGCACCTGAGCAAACTGTTTAAAGCCATTTTCTCTCAGTGTGTGATAAAGTGTCTTTCTGCCAGCAAAGGTTACATTAGAATAAACACAAACAAACAAAGAAAGCAGTAAAAACTATCAAAATTTGTTCTGTTTGTAAAAGTAGTTGATACTGTGTGAGCTGGAGAGGAGAACACAGGCACGGTTCCAGATTCCTCCTCGGTTCCTCCAGCACTTGTGTGGATTTGTGAACCTGCATCAGCACTGATTGAGTCAAATCAGAGGTTTCTGATGAAACTACAGTGATACTGGACTTCCACAAGAGACACACTGATATACATAACCATCTACTGTAGAATGTTTGTATTTATTCTTTTTAGTTTTACTTAGTATATTAAGTAACGATAATGTGAAAAAAAACACTCACAGCTCATCTAATGACTAAGGCTTTTGCACACTACTGTATGTGTAGGTGGTTTACTTGTCAGAGAGGAAGCGCACACTACCGAGTGTTGGTGGCAAAGGAGACCTAACTCAGCAACACACTTTAAACTGAGTGTGCTCAAAAAAATCAATGAATATGCCACCTCAATTTGAGCTGAAATTACTTTATTTTTTTAACCTCCTGTCAATTGACTTAATGCAAATTCGTACTCCACCATCACAGGATGTTTCTGTAAGAGCTTTTAAGGGGTTTCTTCTCTCAGACTGTGCTGTAGTATCACCAGGACTGATGATCAACAGGCTCTGCATTGAAATCATATAACAAAAGTGAAAATATGTCAGAAAATGTTTAAAGTCACACTTTTGAATAAGTTTGAACACGTCGGTGAATCACAGTTAACCGGTTTATCCGAGTGAGACTTCGCTTTCCTTCTGCGCGTCAGGGGCAGAGCGGCCATCTGGACGTCCTGGAAAAGTCCAGCGCGGCTCCATGGTTCTCCGACCTTAAGAGTCAGAGAGAGTGACGGTGACCGCCGTGTGAGAGTGGTGGCATAACAGCACCAGCATCCAAGCTCACTTCGGTCTTTCTATGTCTATGAACTCCCAGCAGTACACTCTCCATCTAAAGGGAAAAATAATCACAGAACGCCTGACTAAACAAGTAGGCTTTCAGTCTAGACTTGACATTAACTGGAAGATTATTCCAAAGCAGGGGGGCTTTGTATGAAAAGGATCATCCGCTTGCTGTCGTTTTTATAATCAGAATTATAATCAGAACCAGAAAACTTTATTGATCCTGGAGGAAATCTCTTGTGCTACGACTGCACAGACACACCGAGACAAAAATAATAAGAAATATAATATAAAAAATCACAATTAAACACTAAATACACTATGGTTAATGCTGTGGTCAGTAAGAGAGGCAGATATATTACAGATAAACATAATTACTGCTGAAGCCGTTTACTTCATTTGGATTTAATGCTTGGAGTTGTTCTCTATAAAGAGTCCATTATTGCATGTAATAGTGATAAAAGTGATATTGCACATGACAGTCCTATAGCACATATTACACTTTTGCAATATAATTATACCGAAATTGTAAATAGTGATGATTTAGCTCACAAAAAGGAAGGGCGGCTGGTGGCCGGGTGGTTAGGGATCTACCTCTGCAATAAGAAGGTTGTGGGTTTGAATCCCAGGACTCCCAATGGCACCACTGATCTTCCCTTGAGCAAGTTAACATCCCCACACACTGCTCACTGCTCCTGGCTGCCCGCTGCTTTGCTTGGTGAATGGGTTAAATACAGAGGAAGAATCTCACACTCTTTGCTGTGGTGTGTTTACATATGAAGCTTTACACAAATTGCACAGATTATTGAATGGCTGAGTGACGATGGAAGATTCTGGATTATTGTAACTAGTAAACAGCAGAGCCTTGGGATCTAAATAAGTGTGGAGGTTCATTATAGGAACTCGTTAGTGAATTTAGCTGCTTTTCTCAATACAGAGCTGCTAACGATACTAATTTAACATTAATTAAGGCCCTTTCCTAAGTCTAGCCACTGCATTTCTACCACACCTGTGATGTGCACCTGCAAATCCTCTCAGATGCCCCTGAGTGTGTGTGTGCGTATGTTTGTGAGTGTGTGTCCCTTTATTTAGCTCTTGGTGGAACAAAATATCCCTTGAAAGGAAAGCCAAAAATAATGAGACCGTGGGGACATTCTGTCCAGTTCTCCTGTGGAAAAGTACCAAAACGGTCCAGAGTTTGTAAAGTATAATTTCATCTACCCTGGGCGACACACCACACTACAACAATAAGAGCCCTTGGACAAGACTCCTAACACTGCATCCACTAATGCACCTGTTATGCTCAAAAACTAGAAGTTGCTTTGAATAAAACCGTCTGCAAAATGATGTAAATGTAGCGTCATAGTGAAGGTGACCATTCTGTCATACGTGAACACACCACTGCACACAGTGTGAACAGCATGAAATTCTTCCTCTGCATTTAACCCATTCACCAAGTGAAGCAGGGGGCAGCAGGAACACGGCGCCTGGGGAGCAGTGTGTGTGACGGTACCTTGCTCAGGGTTCCTCAGTGGTGCCTAGCGGTCTTGGGGATCGAACCCGGACTTTCTGGTCGCAGGGCAGATGCCTTAACCATTAGGCCACCCAACTGCCCCTAAAGAGCTGTGCATTGGCCGGGAAACGAACCTGGGCCTCCCGCGTGGCAGTCGAGAATTCTACCACTGAACCACCAACCAGTGTTTAGTCTGCAATTCAAATAATAATACACTTTTCAGGTCAAAGAATTTAAGGTGTTGGGTAAGTTTTAGCCGATTAATTGTATTTACTTTATGCACGAATGTATAAATGTAAAATGTAAACCTTTTACTGAACACATCAGCTGTGAGAAAATGTCCATGCAATTCCTGTAGCTTGAGCAGGCTGGCTACAAAAAAAATATTTAGCTCTGTATGTATGTGCTAATTAACTTTCCATGTGTTTCTAAAGTGCTGCAGGGTTAGTGCTGTAATTCATGCATAGAGAAAAACATGACAAAGAGGAAGAAACTGTCTGATATTTACTGATACTGTATCGTTCTGACTTTCTTTTTGTAACACTGATAATGAAAGTATGTTTTTGATCTGTAGAAGATCTCACTACTTCGGGTATTTCGGTTTTTCCTGTGTGTATATACAGTATATATATATATATATATATGTGTGTGTGTGTGTGTGTGTGTGTGTGTGTGTGTGTGTGTGTGTGTGTGTGTGTGTGTGGAGGTCTCCAATGGCCAGTAGCCAGCAGCAGTCCTGCATCACACACTGCTTGCTGGAAGTGGAGGGGACAATGTTTACAGGTGCTGAGTAGGAAAACACACTTTGAGTCAAAAAGTGAACCTGAACCATGCATTCATAATATGGTCCATGCATGCAAAAATTTTCCAAGCACACACACACATACACACACACACACACACACACTCACACACACACACACACACACACACAGTAATCTCACCATATAAAAAGAGCATCTATAATTGCATCTCCACCTGTGAAAAAAAAAGAGAGGCAAAATAACCCAGGGGCCTTTTTCTGGCAATACAGCAATGAAGTCTGAGGAAAATTAAACAAAATGGGGTTCTGTCTGGTTGAGCACGCTTGTGTTTAAAACTCATCTCTGTCTGTTGCTCCTCGGGGGTGGGGTGGGCTTGCTGGCTTCTGGTCAGAGAGTTACTTTCCAAACCCCCTGAGAGTGTGTGTGCTGTTTTGCAATCGTGTCAAGAATGCATTTGCAGCTGCAGCGCCTGTGAATGTTCTGCTTATACTGTTACAGAGAGGGTTCTTCAAAGGTTCTTTAGTAAAGACAATTATATAAAGAACAAGCTTTTATCTATCTATCTATCTATCTATCTATCTATCTATCTATCTATCTATCTATCTATCTATCTATGTATCTATCTGTCT
>JBBPDC010000007.1:4417102-4428369 GCA_037974485.1 Hemigrammopetersius urotaenia | reverse complement strand
AGATAGATAGATAGATAGATAGACAGACAGACAGACAGACAGACAGACAGACAGACAGACAGACAGATAGATAGATATAGAGTCAGTAAAAAGTATCAAGATTTATTTTTTTCTAAGATGCAGATATTTTGTGAGCTGGTTAGAAAAACACTGGTTTGGTTCCAGATTTCCGCTCTATGCCTCCGACCATTGTTATGGATTAAAAAAATTCCGTAAGCAACACACCTAATTCATTCTAATTTCCCCAAGCCAGGCGTTTGATGGACATTACTTATAAACAGGAACAGCTGTGTTCATATTTCTTTCTGCTTGGCTGAGAATCTTATACTAGAATCCTTCTCTATAGCTCTGATTTCCTTTTTATTTCATTGCGTTCCATGCACAGCCCTTCCATTACATCAGGAGGGAAAATAATATTTCACAGCAATTTGAAGAATGTGCTCCGTCTTTATACAACATACAAATGAACTCAGGCTCTTGGTTGGAAGAAAAAAATATTAATTAACTCCTCAGAGTAATTTCTCATTCAGAGTGATCTCAGAGAAGATCTTTGATCTTCTTAATTTTGGTGCTGCGCTGGATCCAATAAAGACGATTCTGCAGCTCTTTTTTTATACTGGCTGGTACAGACTCACACGTTCTTCTCTCTGTAAAATAAAAGGAGATTACGTTAACGCTTTGGGGTTGGGAGATATTACAGTCATTTGCTGTTGTAATTACACGAGTGATGAGAAAGTACCTGATTAGTTGCAGGGTAATTACATATATTTTGCTCATTATATTTTGATTTCTATTACGTTTGAACAGATTTGCGCTTTTAGAGATTTTTTCTAAATTCAAATCATGACTAAATAACACAATATCCAATATTTAACCTAACGTTTCTTTAAATATCTGCACCTCCATCACACTTTTCTTTGGATTTTCACATCTTTTTTTATGGATTTTCCATGCTCTCTTTTATTTGTTTTACTTCATTTTTCACTTCTCACTATTTTCATGCTTAATATTCCATTTCTGTTAACCCTTGTGTATTATAATTGGCTTAAAAAGTAAACTTGACTTGATGAAAGAGAAGAACGTATTAAAGTTCAGCCTCTAAGGGTTAATGGGTCACAGCCTGCATTAACTAGAAGTGAATTCCACATGCATGCCAATCCGCCATATTTTATTATTGCTGATGAAGTCCATTCCCACGATTGGCGCCCACGGGGTCACATTCCAGCGGGAGGAAGCGCGAGTGTTCTCGTATCCGGAGCATGAAGGGTTACTCTCGCTGATTCAGAAGCTCCACTCTGGTAGGCCAGCACTGGGGAATCCTCGGAGGACGAATGGTCCTTTCCCATACAAGCTCCAGCCAATGAAAACAGGCGAGAGTGATGGTTTCCCATCGACTCTGCACGGTCTGATGGGGCAACCGGTCGACCCCAGGAAAGCATGAGCAAACAGCAGGACGTACTCTGAGGAGTGAGGGGGCGGACACACACACTGTCTGTCATCACAATCAGCGCGGGGCGGATTACATAAAACATGTAACCTACAACTGATTACAAATTACATGACTAAAATGTCATCAGAAGTGCAACATTTTTGATTACTTAGCTTCTAAAAGGGGCCCATATCATGGAAAACTGAATTCTCCTCCCTTTTTTGAAATAACAGAATTTAATGTGCCAAATAAACACTGTTAAAATTTCACATCATTCACTCCCTAGTACATATAGTTAAACCCAGCTGTAAAAACAGCCCATTCTGCTTTTAATGTGATTTCACTAAAAACAAAGCATTAATGTGAATATAATGATTCACAGCAGCTTGGCTTCGCCTATTAAAAATGGGATTGTAAAGAATATTTTAGACCAGACTGCTTCTTAAATGAGACAGAATTCAGGGCACAGGTCACCTATTGTCATGACCAGGGGCGCGAGACCCCGGCCATGCGTCTCCTCTAAGGGATTGGGACGGACAGAACAGGCTGAGTTCCATGGTACGGTTTCAGGCTGTTTATTAAAGAAACAAAAAAGCAAAGAAAATAGGCGCAGTGGCCTCCTTGGTCAGAATCCGAGCAGATAGAAAACCAGAATGGGGGAAAAAAGGAAAACGAGGCGTACACGGGCAAAACGAACAGGGAAGTGAGGCGATGGAGACATGAGGACGGATTAACTGAAACAGGCTTAAATACACAGGACAATCAGACATGAACCAAGGCAGCTGAGGAACACAAACAGGAAACAGGTGGGGAACCAAAACACGTGACACAACAAAACCAAGGCAAAACATACCAAAACAAAAGGCCACAGGACACAGAACGAACTACACAGGAAATAAAACAAAGCACGGTGGACTCCAACAGCCCTCAGCCGTGACACCTATATATTAGTCTTAAAGACGTAGTGACAAAAATAATTTGCTTAATTAAAAGGGGATTATGAGAGGCTGGAAATTCATAAAGTAAAAATTCATCGTCACGGGAGGGGGGGCTAACCCCCAACCCGGAGCTACCTCGGAGAAAGAACCAGGCGGGCCTCCAGATACCAGCAACGTGAATAAACAGGAAGCGGGACACAGGACACAGCTCAAAATGAGGCGATGGACACATGGGGAGGGATTAACCTAGACAGACTTAAATACACAGAGACATCAGGATCTTAACACAAAACAGATGTAACTAAGAAGCACATGACACAGGAACACATGACACAGGAAAACATCACAGACACGTGAACAAAGCAAAACCCAGAAAACACTTCAAAATAAAAGCCCCCCAGAACACAGAACTGAAAACAGAGCAAAAACAGACTGGAATAAACACAAAAGCAGTGGCCCTAACCGGCCACTGACCGGACCGTGACAATCATTACTGTTTTAGCAAATGAAACTATGTAATTACACAACAGAACTTATATAGCGGTTTCTCATTACCAAGGCTGCAGTCAAAACCACCTTTGTCAAGTTTGAGACAAGTCTAAGTTCAGGACTAATCAAGTCCAAGTCCAAGAGCAAACAAGTCCAAGTCAAGATCACATCCAAAGAGGTTTGAGTCGAGGCCGAGTCTTAATGATAAACATTGTAAAAAAGAACACTCTAGACCTACTAACCTGTTTAAACCTGTTGTGTAATGTTGGAGGGTATATCTTCCACTGAAAGACAAACACTTTATCCTATTATTATTGTGTAATGATCAGAAAGTGAGTACCATTACTGTAATATCAAATTAGACCATTATATACTTTAAGCAGAGCTCAGAGCATGGATATGAGTTTGGCGGGCATGAGATTGGTCAGCAGGCGAGCAATGATCATTCTAGATGGATTTTGAAATAAATAAAGTAGTGCTTGTTTTCTGATCATTTGTTCATTACAGCTGTTGTAGTTTTGTGTGGGTGATGTGGAGTCATTTTGTTGGGTGCCTTTTTTGTCAATTGATTTTTTTTTTCATCTGGTAGTGGTAGAAACACTATTAGTGGAAATGCTGGTCGAGACCAACAAGAGTATTTGGCAAGACCAGTGGGAAAGTCCAAGAAAAGTCCGAATACCAAAGAGACTAAGTCAAATCTGAGACCAAGTCTGGACCTGTGTACTAATTGACTTCGTATTTCTTCTTAAATAATTTAAAGTGGATACTGAATTATATTTTTGAGGAATAACTGCATGATTGACAAAGAGATTGAGTGGTTAAATATGAGTAATGCATTACAAAGAGCCATGTCATATAGTAACCATACACTGTAGTACAGTTAGATTCTTCGGAACAGTAGTTAGTAGGAATGTATGTATATGATGGGTGGAGGTAGCTCAGTGGGTAGGATACTTGCCTCCAGACCAAGAGGTCATGGGTTCAAATCCTACCTTTAGCAGACCACCACTGGGTCCCTGAGCAAGTATCCAGGGAGAGACTGCCCCCTGTAGGTAGAGAATGAAAGTCGCTTTGGATAAAAGCGTCTGATAAATGCCATAAATGTAAATGTATACTATAGTTAGTGTGAGTATGGCATCTAAGAATCAGAGGTAGGGCTATGATCTCACAATAAGAAGGTCCTGGGTTTGACTCCTGACCAGGGCAACCAAGGATGTGAGGAGTTTGCATGTTCTGCTGATGTCTGTGTGGGATTTGGAACTCTGGTTTCCTCCCATAGTCCAAATACATTCACTGGTGATGCCGACCCGCCAGTGTGCAGGTGTGTGTTTGCCCTGCAATGGATTGGTGAACTATTCAGGATGGTTTTTTTTTGCCTTCTTCGTTTTCAGCACCCCAAGGGGACTCTGGTTAGGATAAGCAGCTCATAGAATTAATATAGGAGTTTTGAAAAGATGTTTGAAAGAACTGAACAAAGGCTAAAGCCTTTGATTCTGACCATTTGTAGTCTTTGTATGCATGCCAAATGAGAAATGAGAAACACTACTTTCACAATACATTTAAGTATCCATGTTTTAAAAAATCATACTCGACTTTACAGTGCAGCTTAGATCAATAAACAAATAAAGCTAAATGAGATGTGAATATCTCTGCTATGTTGGCAGGACACTTGTAAACAAAACCATCTACTGTGATTGGTCTTTGTCTATTTCTCAAGGGATTGCAGGTCATTTTCTTTTTCCAAAACACTATGTATTGCATCATATCTGCCAGTCCCTCTGCCAGGGCCCACAACATGCTTGGCATCCCAGTGTCCAGTAGGTAAAGGACCATCAAGGCAGCCACTGAGGCAGCAGCTGTTGCTTCAAGGTGGCTGTGGATCAGACGAGGAGAGGTGTGGGTGAGGTAACACCTCCTGGACACAAGCCAGGGCATCATCAACTTTGGCTGGGTTGCAAGGAATAGGATGTCTGACCCAAAACACTCAGTGACCCCAAGAAATGTCACTGGTAATGAGTCCAGGTGCAGTTTCCAGTCACCTAGTCAAAAATGTAATCCTTAAAAATAATGATCAGAAATGTTGTCATTGTATTCTGTGTGAAATGGTATCTGATTATGCAACCCTGATTACATGCAGCCAGCGCTACACAGCGCTACACAGAGCTACGAATGGCATCACTGGACTGGAATGTGAAGTCGTAGGAGTTTCTCTGCCCAGTGTGGGAATCTTCATTACTCTCTATACATCTCACCACGCTGTTATCTAAGCCCCGATTACAGAAAAGTACAGGATGCCTTCCCACTAGTGGTCCTGGAGAAATCCTGCCCTGCACATTTTGATGTCTTCTCTGCTCTAACAGACCCAATCCGACTAATCTTCTTATCATCTCCTCTGAGTCAGTTACTCCTAGCAGTTACAAAAGCATACAAACCAAAAAGGTAGTTTTAATTCTCAGAGTGCAGAGTGTAAACTCTTAATCCATACCTCATTAGCATCTTTAAATAGAAGAGGAAATATTTCATTATGATCTCAATATGATGAAGTCATTGTTGAGTTTACAGTTTTGCCTTGAAGTCATTTTTTGTATAAGTGGCATTTGGCTGATGCTCTTATCCAGAGCGACTTACGGTCATTAGCTACTACCACCTACTACCACGTTGCCTTGACAATGAGCAACACAGAATGCAAAACAGTTGTAAATGTCAAATTATGTAATTGTGTCAAACGAAGCAAATAAGTTAACCATGTCTAATTGAAATGGTCTTTAATGAAACAATATTCATCAGAATGTATTTATTATTTTCAATACTTACGTTTTATTACACCTTATGATCACTTTCATCACCACATAGGAAAAGGAACAGCAGCCACATGTTTCATCCAGGGTGTGCATATATCATCTATAAGTGGAGGATCTTGAGGTGAAGTGAAGCTTTTCACTTTATTCCTGCTTTTGTTAGTTTGCTGCTTGTTGATTTATCCATAGGTCTCTTGTTAGCAATATCCAGCACTAAATACATTGAATGTGTGATGAAAGGAGAGCGTATACAATCACAGATTCTAGTAAAGCAACATAAAGCAGCTGGACTTCAGCCTGGACTTCTACAGATGGTTTGAAAGATCACCCTAGGAAATGACTGCTTAACACAATAGCATTGATAATTCTATGTGTTAGCATGTTATTAGCATGTTAATGTTGACATCTCTACTAGTTACATTGTATTAGTACAGCAAAATAAATGTAAAAAGTCCCCATTCAGTGATGGTTCAATACGATGGTGGGGTGATAGAGGAAGGACAGCAGGGCAGGGATACTCCAGGACCAGGATTGTAAAACAATGCATTAGCACAATGCATACAGTGCTTCTTCAGCCATATTGTCTCTGTGCTTGAACCCAATGGCTTCTCTCTGCTCACCCTAAATGACCTGCCTGCATCTCTCACAGCCATTAAAAGCACATTAAAGAGCGCTCAGGAAATGGAGAGCTGTACTTGCATCCACACAGATCCCAGACGAGAGCTTTGTGGATTTGGTTTTGCTCTTCTCCCCGGGAGGCTCAGGACTAGACGAGCTCGGAGGTGCGCCGAGCCCAGCGCTTGCATAATGACACAAAACGAAAGAGCTCCAGACACACGTGGGGTTCATTAAAGCTGGCCAGACTCTGGGACGGCTTGGTGCTGCAGCACAAAAGCCAAACCCCAGCGCGAGGCTGCTCTCCTTCAGAGAGGGACAGAGAAAAGTGACGGTTTAGCCAAAATGACATTTGTACACTTATTCCAAATGTAGTCCCCTATCATGTTTGATGTCTAAAATTTGATCCTTCTATTTCTGTCTTTTGTGCTTAGTCATTATCATTATGTGCAATTATCATGTGCAGTATCAGTACATATGTCACTCCAAATCAAGCCAAGTCAAGTCGAGTAGATTTTTATTGTCATTTCTACCATATACACAGTACATAGTAAGAATGAAACAACATTCCTCCAGGAATATGGTGCAACACAAGTACAAAACAGGACAGAACAAGAGCAACATTACCACTAAAGGAGACAGGACGAGACAGGACACCTCTAAACTAGACAGGACACCCCTGAACAAGACAGGACACCCCTAAACGAGACAGGACAAGGCAATGTATAGTGCAAATGACAATGGCTACATTGAGGATAAGTACAATATTTGACCAGTTCTGTAGTTTAGCAGCAGAGGTGTGCAAGAGTGCAAATGTGCAAGAGAATGCAAGACATCAATAAATAAATATGTGCAATTTAAAAATGGCAATTTGCAATAATAGTACCATGTATGTTATCATTACTTTCATCACTATTATGTGCAACAACAGACTCGGTCTAGAGAACAACGCCAAATCACTATTTGTGTAACTAGTAAACTGTTCCAGCAGTAATTTATTTATTTATCTGTATCTCTTTCTGACCACAGTATTTTGTTTTCAGAGTATTTTCTGAATCACTTTATTTTGACTTTTGTATTATTTTCAACACTATTCTTGCCTTTGTGTCTCTGTGTGTCTGTCATTACATAAGCAATTTTCTTTCAGGTCAATAAAGTTTTCTGATTCTGATTTGGCTTTAAGCTGTGATGTTAATATGCCGTCCAGTAATGGGAACTACTGAGCATCATCTAAACTGCATTCCTAGATCATCACCTTAAACTGTGCGCAGGTGTTAATCTCAAATACACTTGTTTATGTGGTTTCTGACCATTTCAGTCTTTTAGCACTTTAGCTATTTCTTTTGAACATTTGTCAACACTTGTTACTATATTTCTTTGAGTGCTCTATATGAGACACGTAATGTTTTTCCAATGAAAAACTGAAGAAGCACCAGATATGTCTTGAATAAAAATTGTATAATCTCTTTTCTGGCTGGCCCAGACTAAAGGCAGTTAAAAGTCAATGTTCCAGTTTGTTTGGAGGCCTATCGAGAACATTTGCTTTGAGGACCTGTTGTAAAACAGTCAGACATTGTTTTGAGAGGCTGGGAGGGACGTTTTGTGCGGGATGTGAACTGTTAGCTGTCGTCTCTGAGGAAGAATTAGACGTACTGTGCCAGAGACCATGGCCCGCCTTAAGGGCTCACTGAGAGCTCATTGTGACCCGTGGAAACAAGCAATCAAGAGGGGAGGTAAATTCACATAGTAAGTGTGCGTGCGTGTGTGTGTGTGTGTGTGAGAGAGAGAGAGAGAGAGAGAGAGAGAGAGAGAGAGAGAGAGTATCTGAATAGCGTGATCACAAGGCAGTGGTGTATCCTGCTTTTGGCTTCCTGCGGTAACACAAACAGGACGTGCTGTACTTTCTAGGAGAGGAATGGAGTCAGTGACTCATACCCACACGCCATGCAGGGATATCCCTACTCCCTCGCCTCACACACGTACACATACACACGGACACACACACATTCTTTTGTTTGCATGTACCTGTGTGTGATAATCACACGTCCCATTAAGTTGCTATGGGAAAAAAAAACATGTATCTCAGTTTTGTATTGACTTCCATTTCATTTTCATTTAATTGCTTTTCTCCATTTTTCTACATCATTTGTCTGGAAATGCACACACACACATGAATTTCATTACATTTTCATGTAATTGCTTTTGTCCACTTTTGTTCATTGTTTGCTTGGAAAGACACAAACACACACACACATACACACACACACACACACACACACACACAATCTGACAATCTGCGCCACCCCAATCCAGTCATTCACAGATGATTCATACCAATGGCATGGAGCTCTTTGTACATGGGTGTGTGTGTGTGTGTGTGTGTGTGTGTGTGTGTGTGTGTGTGTTTGTGTGTGTGTGTGTGTGTGAGTGGGCGTGTGTGGGAATGATTGTGTTTGTTCAAGAGCTTCTTGTGAGTATCATCCTTACAAATGGTTGCAGGAGATTTAGTGATGATGGACACACACACGGTGTGTGAGTCTGTATCTGAATGTGTGTATGTGCTTTCATGCATGACCCTCGTGGTGCGTTCACATAAACAAGTGCACTAAAAACGTTTCAGAGGAAGTTTTCCTCCGTCCTCGTGTGCAGTCGGAAACTCGCAAAGGCCACAATTAAGTTATCAAATGGATATGAGCATTATGTTAAAGGCGGCGTGGTGTGCCAACATTTTTAACATATGCCGCTTCCTGGAAGACCTGATAAATGGGCCGGGTGCGATTTTTTTCAAGGCTATTAACTTGAGTGCTTTTTTATTCTGTCTCATTACTTTTTAAACAGCCATAGGAAGTCAAGGGGAGGTTTCTAAAAAACCCAAATGCTTTGCAAAGCCCTTTAAATAAGCAATTTGTAACTTTCAACAAAGGTGATTAAAAAAAAGCGATAGTGGTGGTGGTGGTGGTGGGGGGGGGGGGGTGCAAAGTCATGCATTGAGTCAAATATGAATTTAATATATATTATAAAAAAATTTTACATCAACACAGACTTTCAGTTCCAATCAACTGCCATATCAGTGGGTTTTGCTCTTTTATGTACAATGTAACTTTATAATGTAACTTTAATGTGCATTTAAATGTTATTACTAGTTACAGAAAACAGAAGTTTGTTTTAGATGCTGCACTTAGTAATTTCAGTATTTTATTATTAACAATGTTTTAGATCATTTCCTGCCGTTTTTTTTTTTTGGGTGAATTTCTGTCTTGACATTGGAATTTTACATCATAAAAACAGAGAAAACACAGTACTCTTTCTCTTTCTCCTTCACCATATCTCTTTTTTCCTTCAATCACTCCCTCACTCCTGTTCTCGCCTCTCTTTTGCTCTTTTGCTTTCTTTTTTTCTTTCACTCTCCTGTTATTTGTCTCTTTCTGCTCCTCTCGCTCTGTCTCTTCTCCCCCTCTCTATTACTCCTCTCTGTCTCTCTCTCTCTCTTTCTCTCTCTCTCTTCTGTCTCCATCCACCCGCTCCCCCACCCCCCCTTTCGCTGTATCTCTCATTTTCTGTCCTTCTATATTTATAGGTATTTTAATTTTTTGGGTGAATTTTTGGGTCTTGACATTGGAATTTTACATCATAAAAACATATAAAACACAGTACATATAGCAACTTCTTCAGCTTTCTCTGTCAATTTCAGTATCATCTATGAGTATATTTCAAAATCAAATACTCCAGAGGTCTCTAGAAGTTTGGACATTTTCTACATTTGCATGATTTGCACTTAATATTTCCTAAAAATGCACTCATTTACAGTATGTTCACCATAGAAAAAGTTCCTTAATTAGTCCAAATGTCAAATATTTTGTTATTCACTATTGATTTAAAAATAAAAACACCTGATATACCGGTCATTTTAATTATAGTGAGGATCACCAGACAAGAAAGTGTTAGATATTTAAGGAGCTATTAAGTGCTGAAACAGTAACGAGTGCATTTAAAGCTAAAGGACAGTCTAGTCTCACCAACAACCAGTTAATAGGAGTCAGATTCTCTCGTCTTAGAAAGGAAACTGGGTTTATTTCACATATTTTCATTCATAGTTGTTCACTCAACAACTTTCCAATGTTTAACTGAAACAAATGCAGTTTATGAAACGAGTGGATAAGTGGCACAAACCCGCGGTGTAAAATCTTTTAACTGGTAGCGCTATGTGCAGTGAAGGGGCCTACAGTAACACAGGATGATCCCAAAGCTGCTGAGGTCTTGCATCTTTGTGGCTTTTTCACCTTAAGTAAATATACTGAGACAGGCCCTTGGGTCATGGTTAATTTCCGGCAGATGCAGGAATCACCATGGCAGTGTTTCCACTGCTTTGGTCACATACTTAACACTGTTGTTCTTAGCCGAGCTGTGTCACTTCCTACCCAGATAGTGAGGTAGTTATGTAATGTTAGTATAGTACGCAATCCAAATACCATGAAAACAACAGTCCCCCCCGCGGATATCTCCACATAGAGCAGTAAATGGGAGGCCTGCAGCGAATTAGAGTCTACTGTGTTTCGCTTCAGCTGGGTATTTTTATACAGGTTCAGGAATTATGAGCTGTGTTTAAAATGTGTCAGTTGGGGGTTGTCAGTGTCATTACAGTGTCTTGGTGACATAATGCTCATAGGAGATGCAATAATTTAATAAGTTTTGAAGTAAATTATATATATATATTAGGGCTGGGAAAGTTAACGCGTTATTATCTCGTTAACGCATTATTTACTTAACGCCGACAATTATTGTATCGCACGTTAACGCAGGTTTTTTAAATCCTTTTGATTTTGAAAGTCGGTCCTTTCACCGCAGTATCGCGCGCAGGGGGACTGGGACTGTCTTTACCAGGTTGGGAATGCGCATCTCGGCCCCATCTTGGGTCTTTTTGCAGAACACACAGATCGCCAGTCCGCCCCTGAACACCAGCGCTGAGGTATTTAATATGGACAAAAGTAATGGGACATC
>JBBPDC010000007.1:4390119-4400465 GCA_037974485.1 Hemigrammopetersius urotaenia | reverse complement strand
ATAGATAGATAGATAGATAGATAGATAGATAGATAGATAGATAGATAGATAGAGAGATAGAGAGATAGATAGATAGAGAGATAGATAGATAGACAGATAGATAGATGTTATTAATAAAAATAAAGTGCAGAAATAACTATATTTTTACAAAAAAAGACTATTCAAATATTCACTTCTCCTGAAGCAGAAATCCTTCAAGTAGTTTTACTAATTTGTTTGAAGCATGATCGAAGTGTCTGGCCGAATACATTCATTTTCTGCTCTTTGTTGAATGAAAACTGAAATCTGGGAAATTCAACTGGCCAAAAGCTCTCATTATGTAATTTTATGCCGCAGTCCGTAGAAGAGTTCCACTGCAGGCTAATCTGACACAAAGAGCTCATGCAATTTCCATATTTCAGGCTCTTTTGTGAATAGTGTGTGGGTGACCAGTGAAGTATTCGCAGGATTACTCGAATATTATTTGGCACAGCTCCAGTCAGGATATCAAATCACCTGTTAGCAAAACAAACACGGTTTGGGGAAAGTGATGCTTAGGCTGCCTGGAGCACTGATGTGAGAAAAGGTAGGTGTGTGTCTTTTTATGATTAGAAACAAATCTCAGGAGGTGTGTTTATCTTTACTGGACAACACTTGAATAGTAAACCTGGCGTTGGAACACTTCAGTTGTGCCAGTTTCTGTTTTTAAAAGCAAAACTTAATCTAAATACATCAACCAATGCATAATTTGAAAACTGCCTAAAGAGGCTTTGGAACCGTCAGTTCTCCCTCTGATTATAGAACGGACACAGGTCCTAAAATCTGATTGGTTAAGCCACTGCATACACAACAACTGAATTCTATGTTAACGCACTAGAACGTCACTAGAAACCACTGTGCTGTAAATGGATTATATTTTTTTTTATAAAAGTCCTACATGCTTCATGCTTTAAGTCAGATTAGTAAGAAATACTAACATAAATATTAAATCATATACACAATACAAATCCATTTGTACAGAAAGCAGTTCTATGTACATCTCTATTCCTGTGTGTTTTTGAGTGGCTCCACCCTCACTTCAGAGACTCATGATGTGAGCCTGAGTCCCCCCCTGCTGTGAGGGTCATCTTTCTGATCTAAACCTTTCTTGTAAGAGCACATGCACAGTCAGCGGGATGGCGGGCGTCCCACAAAATCAGCATTTCAAAGTGCCGGTGTCAATTATCAGGCTGCTCGCTGCTTTCACACGTGGCTTTCATTTCGCTGGGCCATGTTGGGTCAACACATCAGCTGATGACATTCCTCGTCACAGGCTGGGTTCCGGGACATATGTGTTGTATGAGGAGGCAACTTGAGGCAGTTATTTCACATTTACATTTTATTTACGCCATTATCCAAAGCGACTTCCATTCCCTAACTACAGGGGGACAGTCTCCCTGGAGCAACTTGGGGTTAAGGGTCTTGCTCAGGAACTCAGTGGTGGTTTTGCTGAAGATAGGATTCAAACCCATCACCTTTTGCTCCAGAGGCAAGTATCCTACCCACTAGGCCACCACCATGTGTACCAAGGTGTTAGGCACATAAACTGAAACAAACCCCATTATGATAAAATACCTTTGTCTTCATTTTAAGGGTCACAAAATATAAAAATCTATCTGATATCTAGATCTTCCCCATTTAGACAATAACATCAAGCTGGGAAGGAGATGGCTACCAAATACTTCACATAAAAGTTGGCTTAGTCCAACTACTTCAACACACTTGGAGGAGAACACTAAATGGCAGTTTTGTTATGCTTGAATTGGCATGTTCTGCTTTATCCAGAACTCTAGTGATGTGTACAATTATGTCCATAAAGTAAGGTTTCATATTACAGTCACATGTGAGCACACCACAGAATGCAGAGTGAACAGTGTGAAATTCTTTCTATGCATTTAACCCGTTCACCAAGTGAAGCAGGGGGCTGCCACCAAAGAGGGGCGCCCAGGGAACCTCAGTGATGACAGTAGCGGTTAAGATTCAAACCTACAACATTCTGATTGCTGGGGCAACGCTCTAACCACTAGACCAACAGGTGTGAATGTGGCCATTCGATTTCAGAGCCAGAGCACAACTAGTTTTGCCTCTTTAATGGCAGGCATTTTGTTTTCTTTTATGATTCCAAGCAACGCAGTATAAAATTTTACCCATATCATCACATATCTGGCTCTGAATTTTTTTCCTTTCGCCAAGCGTGGCTCAACTTCGCAGTAAAACCCTCACTTAAGTACCTCGCAACTCCTCAGCGAAGCCTCTCAGCTCATTTGGAGATAAGGATGTGCCACAGGGTAATTTCCAGCTTATTACCAGTGTGCAGCCAAGGCCTTTCAGGCCACCCGTGCAGCTATTTCAGGAGAAATTGCTTTGGATCTATTATTCAGTTAGTTCCTGTATTCTGGACATCAGCTATTAGATCCGTCTGTTGTGTGAATGTCGCAGGAAGAATCGTTTCTTGTTTGCTACTCGGCCTGATGTGCTTTACTGTACTCGCCGAACACTATAAAATAATTCAGCCCTTTGACTAAATTATTTGAAATACGCTTTCAATATGAATGCGCGTGTCACCGAGCCATTTACTTTATCGCCATGCCGAAGTGATGTGTGGGCGAAGAGTCTCTTTATGTGGCGATATTAAAACAGTAGATCACTGCAGCATGCAGAGAAGGGACATGGGAACAATCCGCCCAACCGCATTAATATGCACGTAATGGTCTCTCGAATCACAGGACCCATAAGGATCAGTTGTTTTCCACTTTGATCGAAGAGTTTTTGAATCTTTATAAACATGATTTGACATCAGGAAATTCCCATTTTGGACGGATTACGACTTTGACTGCTTCAACTTCAATACAAGCTCTGTCCTAAAACTTTTTTCCAATACATTTATGATGTAAAGGTGCAGGACATTGTAATTTATGACATTTAGGTACCGTGCAATAAAACGGTCATCAAGGATAGAAAATAAAAAGAACATACTGTATTTATGCTGTAAGCGTCTTGACTGTCACGGCTCGGCCAGCGGCCGGTAGGGGCCACTGTTTTGGTTTGGTTTTTGGGGCTTTTATTTTGGTATTTTGTGCATGTTTGTGTCTTGTTTCACAGTTTCAGGTGTCTTGTGTTTAGTTTATTGATTATGTTCTGTGATTGGTTTCTGTCTGAGTCTGTCCGGGTATTTCAGTTCAGTTTGTGTGGGTCTCTGTATCAGTCCATCACCCTATACACCCTTATCTCGTTTTCCATGTCCATGTTTTGATGTTTGTAAATAAAGAGCACAGCACAGAAATGGATGCCTGCCCACCTGCCTGTCGTCAATGGGAAAAATCACGGCAGCGGGTTAACCCCCGCCGTCGTGACATTGACACTGTAAAAACATCCAAATATGTACGTTTTCCAACAATAAGCCTTTTCAATCCACTTCAATCCTTTACCTCTCAAAAACTGAAATATGAAGATTTTTAGAAAAAGGTTATTGACTTGGATGTATGATTCTAGAATTTATTAAAAAATCATTAATATAGAGCTGTTACATTACAGGTGGATTCTTCATTCAACCTTCAAATGAAAACCAAGAACCGCTCAATGAAAGGTTTCTTTTAGAAACCAAGATTGGCTCTCATGGCATCATCCCAAAGAAGCCCTTGAGTGCAAGAAGTGCACCTTGCTTTCGACATAAGAGTTGCACGCCATTCCCAACAATCCGTGCACTCTTAGTTCATAGCCCGAAAACCTACAGTATATGAAAAAAGCATGACCTTTCAAACTCCTTGCCTTTGTTGTTCCCCTTCCTTGCAACTTATTCTGTCTTTAGAATTCCCGTTCATGCTTTCAGGCGCTCTGAAAACAATTAAATAAATAAAGGAACTGAAAAGGATCAAATGTGTTTTGCTTCCTTCTCCTCTGTTCCTCGATGTGTGACAGGGCACGTAATGAAGACATTCAAATCTCACCGCAAAAATCTGCACTCCAGGCATTGTTAAATAGAGGGCTTGTAAATAATTAATCTGCCCGATTGCATAGGCTACATATAGTCTGTGCTGCTGTCAAACGCAGGGAGGAAGAGATGAAAGAGAATTTTGCTCTACCTGTGCAGATTCATCCCCCAAATGCATCGGCGCAATGAGCTTATTTGATCTGAAAACATGGAAAGGATTTTGATTTTTGACGATGATCAAAGTGTGGCTTGTTGACTTGTTTGTGTTATAGTTCATCATTCGGCATCCGCCGCAAAAAAATCAGAGTTTTTCTTTCCCTTAATTATCATTATTCACTGCACTTGCTACCGCTGCCAGCGGAGGCAGTGAAAAGTTTAGCTGTGTATCCCATACAATTATAATTTGTGATGATAAATGCAAATGGTTCGTACTTCTGTCATAGATATGCAAATCCACAGCGAAGCATTCTAGACACAGAATGATTATTAATAGCAAAAGTTCACAATTTCGCAGCTATTTAACGGAGTAAAAACGGCATGGAACATTCTGAACTTGCAATAAAGACAAAATTTCCCACCTCGAATACCTTAAACATGTACATATGTATGCAAAATGTGCTTCATAACAACTGCAAGACACACTCGCAACGCTTCTGAATTTACTACTCAGTTTACTAAGACTAAAGCCTATCAGGAAACCTGTGAATCGTCCCATCGTGTTTAAACGTTGTCTGCAAGCTCAGATCAGGGACGAAGAGATAGTGGTGTTAATAAATGTTCTTTTCAATCAACACATCACCATGTGCATCTTCTAAACATCCACACATGGTCCTGAGAGCTGTAACAGTGCGGTAAACATTCTTTCAGCACATGTTTGAGGCCTCCGTCTAACCGCCGAGTCCACTTCAATGCATTCCTCCACACTTAGGGTGATTGTGAGTCATCCTTTAAAATGGCAAAATGAAAAGTGGGACACGGAACTACAGCCTAAGCCAATATTGTAGAATGAGGACAGCAGGACTGCAAGTACTCCAAATGGGACAGGGCTGGTGAAGACTGAGGACACAGCGCTTCAATTATTTTAGCATTCAGTCAGTAGACAGTGGACCCGCTGCCCTTTTGTGGCCGTTTCGCATGGGCATGGAGAACTCATTGTCCTCTTTTATGCGCATGCGCTTGAGAGAGAATCTCAAAAATATGGTCAGACCATGAAGAAAAGGCTGTAGACATTAAAGGTGTGAAAGATTACGCATTCTGCTTCATTGACTAGCGGCTAGTTTTGCATTTCACATTTCTCCACCTTTTAAAATGAGGTGCAAATTAGTGCTCATAGATGTGTTTCACAATGACTGCATAAGCTATAAGAACACCATGCAAAGTGAACAATAGTGATAGAAATATATGTATGTACATGTATATGTGCGAGAAGAGGCAGCACTAATGTGTTACTGCACTGCAAACAAGGGAAATCTTAACAAGCCAAAAAGAAATTACAGATCTTGTTTTGGTTTTTTTTAAATAACTGGATGGATAAATAATATGGTTTTTCCATCAACTTTTCTTGTTTTAAGAAAGCCTAACAAGCGAAATGATCTCATTAAATTGGCAGAAAAGTTTGCTTGATTCTAGCAGCTCTCTTTTGCTTTGTTTTATTTTTACTAATGTTTTCATAATGACTTTTGTTTCACAATATCGATATTTTCGGTAGGAAGAGGTACTCTTACAGCCTCTATCGAACTTTTTCTAGGTGGGAAATAACATTTATCACCACATCAAAGCTCTTGCACCTGCACTCATTTGCACATCAGGCCGTGTTGAGGAAATATGTTTATGCTCTCTTTAGAAAAGCTGATGAATGTTTCTTTCTGAGTGTTCAGAGTGCTGGCATGCAAGGCTCGTCTTTCAGTTTTTAACCTGCATTCACTTCAACCTCCCAGTTAATGCAAGGACTTAATGACAGACTGAAGGTTATATTATTACTTCCAACATTAGGCCTTGAATGGCAAGCCCTCTGCATGTACAGTACTATGCAAATTCTAAGGTAGTGAGAATCTCGGCTCCATAGATGAAATCCTGATAAGTCCCTTTTAAATTCTTCATGTTCTGCCACGATAAAAAACGCCTCGATTTCAAATAAGAACATTTATTCTCTGTAAGTCTCTCGCTGCCAGAGAGGCCAACTTTGGCATGCTGCACTATCAACAGATGATGTATGGCCAAAGTCGGTATTTACCATCTAAATTGCTTCTTCAGAATGCCCAGATGATGACAGTGATTAATCCACTAAAGAGCTAAATCTTCCTCCTTCAATATGGTGCCACATTTCCAGCCACACGTCTCCGACTTAAAGGCAACATTTATATTCGGCCCGAGCGTTTCCTCCGCCTATTTCGCCTTATTACCTCTGGGAACAGGGCCGCCTCGCCGGGGAGGTGGCGGCAGAAGCGGCGTGTGTGGGCTCGGGTTTTCGGTACATCCATTTTTCACCATATCTTTTTTTTTATCAATAGGCGATTTAATAAATGTGATGTGTGCAGAGTAATGTTAGATCATACATCAGAAATACCTGACCTAGGGCTCGGCACACTGGGCACTATCAAAGTGCTCCCCCCACCTCCCTACTCCAAACAGAAGACCAGACGGTTCCCGTCTTTTACATTTGATCCTCCTTTTTTTCTGCTCTTCTACATCGCCGGGCACGTTTTCAAAGTAACTCTTTAAATGCTTCTGGGCTTTGAAATGTTCCACAAAAGGCTGTTCCTGTCACACGGGTCACCAGGAGGACGACGCAGCGTGTCTCTCAGAACGACACAGTGGGATTTGTTCCTATTAGTGGGCCGAGAGTGTGTTAGAACATGTAAGAATAGATGAATGTGCAGGAATACACAGCTTTGAAGATGTCTTCGAGTGTGGGAGGGGCTGGGGGGGGGGGCTCTCTTCTCCATTTGGTGCAGATGAGAGTGTTCTCCCGCAGATGGAAGATGACAGAACCTCCTCAGGACTGGAATTGCGCCAAAAATGAAGCGAAATGTACAACACGCACATTAACGCACGGGTACGGTTCGGTCGAACCACCCGTGCTCCTCTTTTCTCTTCAGAGCAACTGTTGCAAAGTTGGACAAGCTTGAGAGATTGTTGGCAAAAGTCCTGCTCAATCTGTCTAAAATGCTACACTACTGCGCTGAAATGTGTTGTTGCAGTCAGAGACACGGACTCAACACTTCAGACTTGTGAAAGTTTAGCCGTAGGAAAAAATTCAACAGGAAAACTGATTTCACGGAGAGAGCCAACCTGAGAACAATTAGTGAATAAAACCCGTTACGTGTGACTTTCAGTTTTCCTTTGGTTATGTGCTCTCATTATTGCAGTGTCATTCTCTCACAGCCTGCAGTGGCACCAGGTTTCACATAATAAGCTGCTCCTTACAGAGGAACCTTCAGTCTGATGGACTGAATGAGGTGCCGGAGGTAAGATTAGCAAGTATAGCTAAAGTGTTAATACGAAATAGAGTTCATTCCTTTAAAATGTAATAAACCTTTAGGAAAAAGACAAGACTTATTACAAGACACATATATATATATATATATACAATAATTGTTTCCAGAAATAATCGAATAATTGTTTCCTCCGCTATTTTTTTGGGGGCAATTTATCATTTTTCATGCATTTCAGTGCTAAAGTTTTAAGAAAAATATAATTCACAAATTTGTTAACAAATATTAATGTAAATTTCCAAGTATCTGTATTTATTTTTTGCACTGTTGAGAGAACACAAAGCAGCCATATACAAAAGCGTGTCTTGGGACGTTGAAATACTGCTGTACTCAGAGGGAGGTTTGAAAGTAGCCAATCCGAGAGTGTTATTCATCTCTCCTTGCTGTTGATTGGCTGCTGCCCTGTGACGCATCTCTGGCAGCTGCAGTCCAGCATTCCTGCATCAGAAGAGTTTCCCATGTGGAGCGTCTCGAGTTTACCGTTACATTTTTTAACGGTAATGTACTAAGCTGAGTTTAAAATTAAATGTAAGTGTTTTGGGAGTATATTCGGGGGCATATTGAGGGTCTACACCATAAAAATAGGCATTTATAGCCATTTTTTACTGCACCACATTTGCGGGTTCTCTTGGTAACCCACATGAATTTCGGGGCTTTACTGTATATATAAGACTGTGACCTGTCATACTCACAAAATCAATACCATTATAAATGAATAACACACTCTCTGCTGTTAACAGAGAGAGCTCTATGTGTGTGTGTGTGTGTGTGTGTGTGTGTGTGTGTCTATGATTATCTTGGGATTGGAACAAGGTGGAGAAATAAAAGAAACTCTTACATAGTCAGGCTCAGGCACTCAAGCACTCCCATTAGAGCGAGGAACAAATTCAGCCCAGACCCAGACCAGGATGAAAGACTCCACTTTTTCAGAAGGAAAGAGAAAAAGAGGGATGAATAAAGAGCAAGAGAGAAACAGAGAGATGGTGAAGTTATAACTGGCCCTTTCCCTTGACTTCTCTATGACTTACGTTGTTCTTCTCTGTGGCTGCTGTATTGTTGGGTTAGGTGTTGACTAGTTATTATTTGACAGCTGTTGTATAGATGCTCTGACTCTGCAGTATCTTGGTTAAATACTTGACATGGATTTAAGCTGTTTTTACATTTACATTTATCAGACGCTTTTATCCAAAGCGACTTCCATTCCCTAACTGCAGGGGGCAGTGTCCCTGGAGCAACTCGGGGTTAAGGGTCTTGCTCAGGGACCCAGTGGTGGTGCTGAAGGTAGGATTCGAGCCTGTGACCTCTTGGTCCGGAGGCAAGTATCCTACCCACTGAGCTACCTCCACCCACCCACCCATCACTGTTTCTTTTTAGGTAAGAAACAGTTATGGACTTCTTAAGCGCTGATGTACATCGCTCTGGATAAGAGCGTCAGCCAAATGCCGTAAATGTAAATGTAACTGGAGGCAGAAGAAAACACAAACTTACTTCAGTTCACCACATCACCTGTTCCACTCTCATCACAGAACCCCCTCTCAGGTTCTCAGTAGTGGTTCATTTCTACCGTAATTGTGTTGTGATATCAGGTACGTACATAACTTTAATTTTTAGACGGTTTCTTTTTATCTGTCACTACTATTACTATTAACTAATTTAACTATTTTAGCTAAGATGTTCATTTTGAACCAGGAAGCCACAGTTTCCAAGTTCCTAGAAGGAAATTAAAAACTAGAATGGCCACTGCCGTCAGATTTACGACTACATTTCTAAATCTTATTCACAATACTGTCCGCCGTCTATCTGTGACATGCCGCTACAGCACTGTGAGTAATACACAGATTGCATTATCAATTATCATCGCTAACAATGGCTCACATTGGTTAACCTTGTCTAATGACTTATTGACCTGGAAAGCAGTAAAATCTAGTGTGATGTCTTTCCCAGCTCTGACGTCGTATTTCCAAGGTAAATGGAATGCAAGGTATTAATCAAGGTAAGCTGTAGTGGGTGGGTTAGGCAGTAAAATTACTATAACAGTACTCATGCTGTTTTTCACCAAATAGCTTCCTGTTTGCAGTCATTTTCAGTATTGGATTGTCCTTTTTCGATTCAAGTCAAACTCTGGTCCTGGAAGGTCGGTGTCCAGCACAGTTTGATGGTAGTTCACCTCAAACACAGTCACTAAACCTGACAACTAATTTTTAAGCTGAACCAGGTGCTTCTGAGCAGGAAAATCACCAAAACCTGCCAGACCACGGCCCTCCAGGACTGGAGTTAGACACCCCTGAGCTAAACGATCACTAGACTACTATCAGTACCCTGACATAGGTGTTTTCAGCACTTTTTCCACTTTAATAACAATCTCTCTTTTTTATTCCTTTTGTCCCCATAAGGACACCATACTCCCTTAACTAAGGGCTCTAATAGCAGATCATTGCTAGTGATTTTAATGCTGAGAAACAAAAGGTAATTACACATACCAAGAGCCAAACAAAGCCAAACAATCTATAAAAATATATACTCCCACTGCACAGCATATTGCATAAGAGTTACCTTTTGACCAGTTCTTGTTGTAAGGCACCACCAGATGCTTGGTTTAACTTTGTAAGATCAATGTACTGACATTAGGCTCACTATTCCTCACTATTGCTGCCCTAACAAAAAACTGAATATGTATTTATTTATACTATTTAAAACCATACTACTTGTCTTTACACACTGTGTTACACCCCATGATGAATAGAATATTTCAAAAAACCAACAATGTTTTCTTCTGCTATTTAATGTATCAATGTAATATCTTTACATTTCTTACATTTTTGAAGGCTGTCATGGCCGGAGGGACTAAACCCCCACGACCATGAACTGCCTCTTGGGAGGAAACAGGCAGGAGAGCTGGAATC
>JBBPDC010000007.1:4361611-4377907 GCA_037974485.1 Hemigrammopetersius urotaenia | reverse complement strand
AAACATTCCTCTGAAACTGCTCAGGTTCAGGGACTGGACTGGAAATGAGAGGCTCTGAAAGTCCTTCAGGAAGCCTGAAGAACTGTACCTCAAGACCACATTAACATACAAGAACGTCTGAAGCTTTGGAAGAAAGATTTAAAGAATTTGTGACCATGTTAAGGCTTTCAAACTAATTTCTGCTCTCAGGGCCCAGTGTTTGCTTTAGTTCAAATGTGCTTCCTGCCCTCATGCGTATGCTTTTATAGGAGGGCCGTCCAAAAACATGGGTGTAGGTATTAAACAATATTCGAGCAATTCATTGGGTGCAGTTTTATTCAAAGTTTCCTTCAAACCCACGTGTAAAAAGGCACTTTGATGGGAGACCTCCTTTCAAAAGCAGCAGCATTAGTGGTTTAGAGCCACAAACCTCCTTCACATCCTAAAACAATGTTCACCATCAGGACATCTCTGTTTGAGCGAGAGTGACCCCACCCTGACAAGGTAGAAAAACAAACACTTGTGTGTTTGGCGTGCACTAATGACTTGTGTACAGTTGCTTTGGACAGTCTGGGATGGTTACCAGCTAGATTGAGCATGACGAGCGCTAATGTGCTTTAAAGTGGCGGAGTTCCACTCCGTGACCGCATTGCGATTTTCACTTAACAGAAGGGAGGAACTGAAAAACTCCTTCTCTGAAAGAGAAAAATGTAAGACAATGCTTCATCTGGGCTGAAGAGGAAGAAAAATTGCTCTCCTGAAGCTCACACCTTCTACTATATATACAGAACAGGCAGCGAAAGTCTCCTCCTGAGACGGGAAGGTTCATTTTTCAGAAGCTGTGCATAATTGATGACGCTGTGCTTAAGCTGAGGTAAAACTGGAGGTAAAACCAGTGCACAGCCAGAGGGGAGGATAGAGACACCAGCGCCGCCGTATAGAAGAGAGGTAGAATGGAGAGAGATGGAGAAATAGAGTGAACATGCACTTATCACTGCTGTCCTATATTACATGCCTCGCTGAGTGAGTTAAAGCAGACGCTCCAGAAGGGAATGCTATCTAACGCTCCTTTGAGCTGGAGCACTGTAGGATTAGCACCGATGCTTAACATGATCCAGCATTTGTTCGTAGCCTCAGCAATGCATGTGAAGTCTATGGGCGCTACAAACAATATCATGTAAATATTTACCTGTGACTCTCAAACAGAAAATATTTGTGGCTTCATTAGGGCTGTCACATAATAATAATAATAATAATAATAATAATAATAATAACAATAACAACATTCATCATCACTATATAGCTCATTTTTTAAACCCAAAGTTGCTTTACAAGTGGATTAAACTTCAGTAACATTGCTTTCATTGTGGAGGTCAAAGCAAAGCAAGTTTATTTCTATATCACATTATCATCCTCAGATGTATTTCAGTGTGCTTTACGGTTATGAAATAATTATAAAAGCATTGAAAGTAATCATAAAATTAATATGGAAAAATCAACAAAAATAAGTAAATATCTAAAAGAAATCCAATTCGGGATTTTTTGTGCAGATCATACTGGTGAAATGAAAGCAGTGGAAAACAAGGTGGTCTTGTTTAAAGGAGGTCCGATAAACCTGAGCATGAGAATCGCGTGATTTCCACAGTGTGAGCACAGCTTCCAGCTCCAGTCACGGACGTCCAGCGAGAGCAACAGCAGCTGCATGTTTTACTCAACGAATGTGTGCATCATATACATTATATATGCAGTTAATGGGTCAACATCTCAGTGACTGCAGCCTCTCGCTCACGTTCATGCAGCTCATGGAGACTCTCGAGGGGAAGTGCAGATTTCCACTTTGCTGCTGCTTTTATTAGTTAACTGCTTATTGATCTGTACACACGTCTCCTGCAAGCACTGTTTGACATAATATGCCAAAAGTGATAAAGGCATGGCTTTTAAAGGCTACATACACCCTACAAACAGCTAGACTTCAGACTAACCTACTGGAAACTGTTTAAAGGATCAACCATAGAAATCCATGATGGGCATTGAAAACATTAGTCGGTTAATGGGTGACTAGGATTTGTCTCAAATTAAAACCTGTTTAATTGCAACAAGACCTGATGAAGTGTGAAATAACATGGAGAGTAGAAGGCAAGATGTCTTCAAGATTTACTCTGGTGGTGTATCTGTACATTACAATGTACATATGTGCACATAAACACTTTATATATTCAAAAAAATTGACAAAGGATTAGTTGTGTACCTTTTTTTGTCATGGAAGAAGCCTCTTATTGAGGTTTGGGATGATTTGGAGAGGGGGTTTTTTCTGTGTATTTTCATTGATTAAAGGTCACTTAATGATGGTGAATTGTCTGGAATAACATTTGAAGAGATGCTCTTTGAAAGCTGACCCTGAGACATGCTTTCTGCTTTCATCTGTTTCCCTCTCTCTACATCTTCCCTTCTCTCTCTCTCTCTCTCTCTCTCCGTCTGGCCCATTACCGTGATCTGGCTCTGAAACGTAATGACATCCCTCGCAACAATGCAACCAGGCCCTTTTTAAGTGGATCAGCCTCTCTGTGGCCCATATGCACCGTTTCTCTGTCTGTCAGAGAGGAGAAGAGAGGAGGAATTGGCCATTCGTGACATTTTTAATGACCGCGCTGCCAGCGCCTCGCTTTAAAGAAGAGCCGAGAGCCGTCCTGACTGCACTCTGACGCCACGACGTGTCTGAGATGAATTGTGCGATTTGCATGAATATTTATGGTTTACGGGCCCGCGTGCCATGCGAGGGGTAATTGCATTATGAGTCTATGGAAGAATGAGTGTGAATGATAGTGCTGTATATAACACCTCATACATATTGAGATGGGTGAGAAATGCAGCAATCACTGTGGATGCGCGCCTCAAAAGAGCCGCAGGAAAAGTCGAGTTTTACCGGAATTGTAATGAATCATAATCAAGAAAATGCAGCAGCAAAATCCATATTGAACAAGCAGCAGAGGTAGATGCGGGTTTTCGTTAAGGCTTCGATTTCAAAAGAGTTCCGACTATGTGAAACACTCCTAGACGTAAAAGCACATGATGAAAGTAGAGACCCAGTGTGAGAAGGACAAGAATCCACATTAGGGCAAGAAACAGAATGAATCCTAACACCAATAAGTGATAAGACTTGCAAGAGAGTACACAGTGTTTGAAATTGCATTTGATGCATCTTCCAATGCTTCCTTTCTTCCACTAGCTGAAAGGATGCTTCAGTACTGCCGGGCCAGACTTTCGTGGATACTGTAATTGACAGTAGTGGGTTCACTTTAAGTGTGCGGCCTGATTACTGAGGAAATCTGTCATGTAGGAGTTGAATGATCCAGACCTGACAGCCCTCCCTCTTGTAGCCAGTCCAGGCTTCACTCTATACGATATCCCTTCATTTGCTTCGTTTCATATTTACAATGCATCCCAATTACTGAGAGAATCGAAAGCGTGTGGAATTGCTTAACTGTAATTTAACTCCACATAGACGGTGCGCGGAAGCGGACCGAAGTTCTGGGAGTGCTTAACTTTAAAAATGGGTCGTCATTTAGTTCAGCAGAAAAGAGGTTTTGCCTGTTAGTTATCTCAATGATCAATACAGCTCATCCTAGCACAGAACAGAGGAACACAAATGTATAATGAGAGGATTCTGCAGCGGCGGCTCCCTCTGACCATAATAAATGCAGTCAATACGGTGCAGGAGGATGCAGTCCGGCGAAGCGGAGAGGCCGTGGTAAATAACGAGTCGGGAACTGTCTATTCCTGACCCATATGCTGTTTACCCCATTCTGTCTGCCTAGTTTACACACTATCTACGGTTCCCATCCACATTGATAAAGGGGCTCGCTGCCTAATCCACTTTCGTAAGGCCGGCAAGCACATTACGCCGTTCCGTTCGTCAAACCCAAACTCGATTTTTGCAAAGGTTAATGGCCAAGCTAGCAGGAGGAGGGGGGAAAAATGCAAAGGCGGATGTTTTAAGAGCAGCTCTTTCCAATGGCAAACAAGGGCTAACATTTGGAGCCTGTGTTTTGGATGCATCCTGAATGACCTTTGTCAGAGTGCTGTCTGATTAAATAGGCAGCGAGGAGATAGGCAGGCATTGTGATTTGGCCCGAGGGAAGCCCAACTTTACCGCAGTCATTACCACAAAACTTCCCCCCGAACTGCCCAGGGCTGGGAATGAATGGACACTAAGCTCTAAACACCGCAGCTGGTATGCGGGCACACACAAGACAACGTGCGTGTGTTTGATGACCTTTTCTATGGAAGCTCGCAAACTACGGGCTCGTTCGACCTTTTAGGCTATTATATCAGCGTTTGCCAACTTCTGCGGTACTCCTATACTGCAGAGCTGAGAGTTTTCCAGGCACGGGATAGAGCTCATGTAGGGCTTCCTCATTATCCAGAGGGTGAAATCAAGAGTGTTGAAGCAAGAAAAAACACTAAAGCAGGTGCAAAGCAGGGGCACTCCAAGACAGGAAGTGAGAATTACTGTATTATACTGAAGCAGAGCCAAAAGATTCTTCATCGAGAAGGAAATAAATCCTCAGAAGCTGGGAGTTTTCCTGGTTGTGTAAATCTTTCCACTGTTTTCGATGGGTGTCACGAGATGGTTATGGTCGAAGTGCGGTGACAGACTTTTCCGGGTAATGTTTATCCCCTCCTCTGTTGAGCATGAGGGTTTCTTCAGAAGGTCACCGCTTGTTATGGCAACTTCAGTCACACACTCATGAACATGCAGACACATGTTTCAGGATTGCCTAAGTCATTACAGTAGAACCAAACGAATGTGCCAGTGCAATACATCACTGTTCTTATGTCACTCCGCCTTTAGGAAGTTTTGTTTGACTAATCAATGGGCTTTCTAGTTGATTTAGAGGTTTTTGGGCGAAGCCTCTTACGGATAAAAGTTTGTCGACGCTGGTTAACAGTCTGCAATTAACCACAAGTTTAATATAAAAACTTGAACTTGTTTTAAAGAGTCAAACAAAACAACGAGACTTCAGTCTCCAAGCTTAATTGGGCCTTTATTAAAATGGTTTATAATAAGCAGTCTGACTTGTCCCTTACATAACGTAGCTGCTTTTACTTTGGGTGATTTATAGTCACCACTACACTCTTTATTCTCTGTAAGCCAAAGTTGTGAGCAAATCAACCACAATCATGTTTTGTACCTTTAGCTTGTATTGGTCTGCCGTAGTGCATGACTGTCTGGCTCTGAAGATAATATCACCTTGTCAAGAGCATCCAGTCTGGATCCGTGACCTTTAGAAAATACCATGTAAATCACACCTTAGGTTGCAGCTGGTGAACCACTGCTCTAATGCAGAGTCGCTGTTGAATCAGCGCTCTACCTGCATCCTTTGATGAAATGAACCAAACGGCTTTGCGTAACATCACCATAATGAGAAATTAACAACTGCGGTGGAGGGGGCAGGGCCGCGCCGAAATGTTAAACTGTATTTAATACAGGCAGAATTGCCGTTTTCAGAACGGGGCTGTATTAAACGGGAGAAAGAGAGAAAGAGAGAGAGAGAGAGAGAGAGAGAAATGGGAGCTTTCTTCTCTCCCACATAATTTATTCAGCCAGAGTGCTTGGAGAATGCTGCTATTTTTCTCCTGCATGTTACTGTCCGTGTTATACTCTGCCTGCTTCATTTGGACTGAATAATGCCACTCTCCCACTGAGCCACTGAAACATCAGCCACAAAAAGACAGGGGCGAGGATCTTTGAGGCGGATTTAATTTGCAAGGCGGTGCGCAGAGCGGGTCCATTATTATGGGGCCGCGTGTGCGTTGCCGTGGTCGTTTTAGATTCGCTGTTATGCCGTTCGGGAGTCCATCAGCCCCAACAGAAAAGGCCTCTGATGGACTGCTGGAAGGAGAGAGAGAACCCCGCTGGAATGAAAAGAGCGATTTTCCCGTGAGGGGACGAACAAGAAATACGCATGTAAAAGTGACAAAAGGCACCTGATACGAGGCCGTGTCAGCTGGGCCATATATGTGTCGCTTTGTTGAATACTCTGTCTGCGCTATACCGGCTGCTTTGTGAATTGTAGTGACCCCGGCCTTCCTCGGCAACGCTCATAAACCACCGCCGTGGAGCCTGGGCACAGCTCATAAATGCCTTTCTGCAAGTAAACCTTTCCATTGATCCTAGTCTTCCCTTGGCCCATATGCTACTGTAACAGATAATCAATGCCTTGATAAATAAACGATGGCTTGTGGCAGCTGGAAGCTGGGATGCTGGTGGTGGTGCTGGTGGTGGAGGAGGATGGGTGGGATTTGGAACAACAGCAGCATCAGTATTTATAGTGATGTTCTTGTTTTTATGCGATCAGGAGCCCATGCGGGTGAATATGCTGTAACACACTGCCCGCAATCGCTCTCCTGGCAGCTTTAAAATTATTGATAATGGAAGGCAGGCCTCCTTTTTTATAACCCCCCACCATGGCGTTTTCCAGCCTTGGCCGCGCGCCAGAAGGCTCCTCAAGATCTCTGCTCGTCCTTGCCGAGGTACTTTACTACCCAGAGAACAAACAAAGGTGACAAATTACGCCAGCTCTTAAACCGCTATTATCCTCCGCTTACGAGGCCAGTAAAGCATCCGTCTCCGATGATCGCATCGTGCATCTACGCCCCAAACCAGGAGCAAATCTGACATTAATAAATTGCATCGCGTGTTAAAACGCAATAGTAAATGTTAAGCGAATGGCAAAACCAATCACCGAATGACATTTACGGCTTAAAGACGCATTAGAATGGGTCAGCGTGGACGCAGACGGGAGATTTAATCAGATTTTTTTTTTTTTTAAACATCCTGAATGTAAATAATGTCTTCGTGCTCGGAACCAGGCATGAGATTATTATGTAAGTTTTCACTCGTATTTCCTTGGAGCACCTGGCAAAGTTTAAAGCTTAACGGCTGTTATATAAAGAGAGGAATTTATGACCCTAGCCTCAACCTCACCTGTGTTTTTGGAACCCCTACATGTGTTATACATGAGGTTAATATATGAATACAGATTATAAAGAAGGTAACGATTCCACGCTGGAGTGCACGCTTTTTTTCTCCGGCCAGTGTCTACAGCGCGTGTGTAAGAGGAACGCTTTGTTTACTACAGTTGTAAACTGTTACAAAATTACCACAATTCTGTAAACTCACACTGAATTATGCCGTTTGGCCTCAGGGGACATAATATGTTCAGAGTGTCTTGTACGTCTAGGTTGCGTGTGTATGTGTATGTAAATGATTATGGAATTAAACATATCGTACAGAAGTGATTTGTGGGCGCGTGCGTGTGTGCATTTTCTTCTGTCACATCCACAGCCATGTGCTCTGCAGCAGGGCTTAATAAGGAGACACCACAGTATTCTGTCTCGGACCCACATATGTAGGCTGTCAGCAAAGATATGATTGTGTGTGAGTATGTGCATGTGTGTGTGTGTGTGTGTGTGTGTGTGTGTGTGGTTTAAATGAAGGTACAGATTTGTGTGTTTGGCAAGGGTGAAAATGAGTTCACAGCACATATCCTAGCTAATACCTGACATTTCCTCCACAAAGAGACAGAGTATTTTGCTGATAACCAGCTTAAATGGCCATTTTTTTGCATCTTAATTTGCCACAAGAGACATATATAAATTGATACAAGATGTATTGCCTCAGACATTTCCTGCGTGTCCCCCCCTTATTAAGAGCAATAACGAACAGAAGAGTTTGCTTAGCGTTTCTTTCTCGGTTTCATGACATTGATTGCTGAGCGGCTGATCTCACAATGCTTAAATAGGTGCAGCAGTGTGAGGGGGGGGGGGGGGTAGTGGAATGCAGGGACCTTGAAGGGCCTATTTTGTTCTGAAAGCCCAATTATCTGGTGGAGGTTTGTGTATGTGTGTGTGTGTGTGTGTGTGTGTGTGTGGATGCCCAGAAGGTTTTAGAGTTAAGTAAGTGTGTCTATGCACTCGGTCAGAGCCTGATGTCAAGTGGGGGAGCTCTGGATGACGTGTGAAGGTTTTCCCAAAGACAGTGGGGTCACGGCTCAGACTCTCTCTCTCTCTCTCTCACACACACACACACACACACACACACACACACACACAAACATTTGTCCAAAAACATACAAGAATCTAATAATCTCCAATACTCTTTATTTCTAAACACCTATAGCGAGAAAGAGAGAGAGACACAGAGACACAAAGAGAGGGAGAGAGAAACAGAGACACAGAGAGAGAGAGGCAGAGACAGAGAGAGACAGAGAGAGAGGCAGAGACACAAAGAGAGGGAGAGAGAAACAGAGACACAGAGAGAGAGGCAGAGACAGAGAGAAAAGTGGAGAGACAGAGACACAGAGAGAGAGAGAGAGAGAGAGTGCAGGAGAAAGTTTAGCCATTGTGTTTCAAATCAAGGTTATATTTTTTGCTCATGTTTTGATGTTCCAGCGAATAACCAATACAGACTGTGTGTTCCAGTTTAGTGGAGGCCACTCTACATGAACGTATGTCTCCTACTCTCCCTCTGTAGACACTCATCTACAGCAATAATGCAGTAATGATGATAGCTGCGTGCAGCGGAGTGGCTGTGAAGTGATGTAATTGGGTCATGTAAAGTTAAAAAGCCTCATTTTACTTTGAGATGGCAGCAATGAATCAACACGGAACAGAGCCTGTTATTTTTCTTCCTTACTCAACACCAGTAATCCACTCTTAAAGCCCTCCCTCTGCTTGACAGCGCGCTTTAGACTGTCTGTAATCGGGTGTACATGCCGCCGGTTGGGGGAGTTTGGGGGGGGGGGGGGCCTGAGGAGACCATTAGTGGGCAAACCTCAAGCCTGGGCACAGACAGTTTACTCCCGAAGGAACATTGATTTCCGTTCAGAACAAATTGATGCTAAAACAAATCATAAAGCACATCAACATGTGCGGACATGCACGGCCATCGCTAAAGCCTGACCCACCAACCCACACAGGTTTTCCAGCACATATGTCAAATGCTATAATAGTCTACAGGCTGTAACAGGGTATATCTCTCAAGAGAGAGGAGGGGGGGGGGGGAGGTCTGGGAGCGTAAGAGAGAGAGAGAAACGGAAGAAAAAAAACATTGCGAGGAAAACCTATATCATAATATTGGTATTTATCTGTGCAGTGCACCTTCGCTGCAGATACAGTAGCTGGTTGATGGTGGGCCCTTGGGGAGATATAAACGTACACTCCACATATAGCTGGATTTTTTCTTTTTTTACAATACGCCATGAAATATTAATCCCCAGCATGTCATGTTTTCAGAAGTGGATGTAAAGCACCTTGCCCTGGGCCACTTTCCACCAGACGGCTCCTGCTTCACACTCACACTGCAGACTGCATTCACATGCTAATAGCACTGGGTTAATATTCGCTTCCCGGTCACAGTAACCCAAAAATCCACCACTTTTAATCCAGACTGGAAGCACACTGGCTTCCTGGAGCTGTGAAGTGCACCAGCGAGGAGACTACTGGACTTCTGAGCTCATATAAAGGTCCCATTATTTGATTGAGGTTAATGAGTGTAATGAACTCTGTTAAACTCTGTTAAAATCTCTACTCTAAACAGTTTTCAACTTTCTAAAGCATAAGGGAGACAGTCGTTCAAAGCTGATGACATAAACCCACCCAAATGTCATAAGCAGATCTAGAGAATGTTGGAAATGCAGCTTTAAAGCGAGGCCCTGCAAGACCCCTCTGCAGGCCGTTCGGGGTGTATCAGCACAAACGCCTTCGTTACAGCTGACTTTGTGCAGCGCGGGTCAGACGTGACCATTATGGCCGTGTGATAGATCTCTGTCATTACACACACACTAAATTCAATTTGGATTTTTTCGCTGAGGCACATTTTCTGACCATGAGAAGCGTGATTGATTATGAAGAACATGCAAGCTCAGTAACTCACTTAAAAGTACTTATTTTTAGTTAAGCGTTAGAGAAGAATCCCTGTGGTTTGATATTTTTGCCTCGTTCAACACCGCAGAGAGCGAACTCCCTAACGTTTCTCAATATTTATATAACCTCTTTTAAACTGGATTAAATATTAGATCCTCTCTATCTCTCTCTCTCTCTCCCGCTCTCTCTATCTATGTATCTATCTGTCTTTCTCTATCTCTCTCTCTATCTCTCCCTATCGCTCTCTCTCTCTATCTCTCTCTCTCTCTCAGTCTCTCTCTCTCAGTCTCTCTATCTCTCTATCGCTTTCTCTCTCTCCCTATCTCTCTCTTTCTCTGTCTCTCTCTCTATATATCTCTCTCTCTCTATCTCGCTCTCTCTCTCTCACACTCTCTATCTCTCTCTCTATCTCTCTCTCTCTATCTCTCTCTCTCTCTGTCTCTCTCTCTCTCTCTATCTCTCTCTCACTCTCTCTATCTCTCTCTCTCTCTCTCTCTCACACACACATCTCTATTACTATCTCTCTCCCCTCTCATTTCTTCCTCAGAAATCACTCTGTTTGCAGGTGAATATATTATGCAGTCACTGCTGAGGGACTAACCATTATGATTAAGCCCTGTTTCACTCTTCCTGTTTATTTTGTCGTTCAGACTGTTTGTTGTTCTGGCTGGGCGATCAGCATTCTGAAATACAGCAGTGTATTGGTGGGGGGTGCAGGTGGGAGGAGGACAGTGTAGACAGAGTGACACTCTCTGACCTCATGAAAAGTGCAGGAGGAGGAGACACAGCTACAGGCCAAATGGGTGCAGACATCAAATTAAACCTGCACCCGGCGCGCAACCAAGCGCGATACACACACACACAAAACTCCTCATACACACCTGCCGAGCAGTGGATCCACTGGGGCTTCAGATATCACGGAACATCAAAACCATTTGCTTTATGAATCTCCAGCGTGTAAGACTGCGCCTGAGGCGAGGAAAAATGACAGGAGACTTTTTTGTCCTGCAGAGGCAGCGCAGCCCAAACAAAAGACTTCATTCCAGTCCAGTAGAGTGGAGGAACATTGGGACCCCCCATGGTCGCAATCCGATAAACACAATGACTGCTCTTCCCCCGCAGCAACTCTTTATCTAATAATCAGTAATGAGAGCCCAGTGGTTGGACTGGCGCATTACACTGACTGATTGTTTGAGCCTAGTTTATTATCCTTAAAGGGCTTCATATAATAACTGATGATTAATCTGTGCAGAAAGTAGGATTTGTTTTCAGCGCATGTTTTTAATTAACCTATGTAACCCTGAGGGCCTGTATTGGAGACCTGCAGTTCCCTGCTTTCATAACTACATAACTACGTATTTGCTGTACCTTAGCTACCGATTAATGCAGTTATTATTAAAGCATCTTACAAGGAATCCTACAGCATTTTTGAACCTGGTGTCAATGTGTGTGTGTAAAACCAATTGCTTCAAGTGCACTTATAATAGACACCTAGTGGGCAGTTGCTCGCACCTTTTCATTGGCTTCTGTTAGGTGCATTAAGTGTGTTTTGAGTGAATGGATTTCTGCAAAAGGTATGCTTTTGATGGCGGTACGCTTCGTGATGAGGTCAAATACATTATTTTCAAATATTATGCCTTGGGCATGAGGGCAGTTTTGTGCCTGTATGCAAATGCACTTATTTATGTACACAGACCTTCGAGTACAAGACGTGTTCTAATAATTCACACCGAGTTCTAATAAGAAACAGCAGCAGGGAAGTAGAGAAAGAGTATTAAAAGGTTGTAGATACATTCAGAGAAAGACGAAACCATGCCTGTGTGTGTGAGAGAGAGAGAGAGAGAGAGAGAGAAAGAAACCCTTAGCTATGCCCAAGTCTCTACAGCATTCTTTTGAAAACAGTCGACAGCCTCCTGGTGGTGTTGTCCGCTCCGTGGACAGAATGATGAGGCCGATCAATGTAAATAGCTGCTGGTCAATAATCACACTCCATATTCAACACCAGCGTGATGCGCTAATGCTCTGGGAGAATACTTTCTCTTCTTCCAGCGAGCCCAATAATGAGGCATGGCATTCGGAGAGTGGAAGAATCAAAAAAGTGCGAGCAGAGTCGATACACAGATTTCACAAAGCGACCCGCGCTCCTCCTCCGTCTCCCTCGCCCGCTAAATGCGTAATTGTTTCTCCTCTAATAGCAGCATAATGAGTGAAAATGCAGCAATTTGTTTATTCTTCATGTATTTCTAATGTGATTCCCTCTAGTGTTGTAGTCTAGCTGCCTCCATCTTCTGTCTCTCTCGCACTCTCTCGCTCTCACTCTCTGTCTCTCATTCTTTCTCTCCCTCTCTCCCTCTCTCTTTCTCCCTCCCTTGGTTTCTTTGTCTCCTCTTCCCTCGTTCGGCCTCATTCAGCACACCTGGATGCCTGCAGGGGAAGACTCAGCATGAATAATGCAGGAGAGTGTTAGAACTTCTATCAGATCTCCCTTTTTTTTTTCTCTCTCTCTCTCTCTCTCTCTCTCTCTCTCTCTCTCCTTCTCTCTCTCTCTCTCTCTCTCTCTCTCTCACTCTCTCTCTCCCTTTCTCCTTCACCCTCCCTGGGTAGGTATGCATTTTCCCATCCCCTTGCTCTGTCCTCTCTTCTCGAATAAAACCACAATTCCCTTGTGGTTTGGTAGGGATGTCGTTTTGTGTATGCTTGTTTTTCCCCTTTTTTTTTAAGATGCTTGCTGGGAAAAAGTATGCTGGCTGGTACTCAACCTTGTTCACCTCTCTCTCTCTCTCTCTCTCTCTCTCTGTGCAGTGAGTTTCTTGGACTGTGGCCGAGGTTCTGGCCTGCGCTTTGAGAGCGGAGTCCCAGCAGACTTCCGGATAGGGGAAGATGGCACTGTGTACGCCGCGCGAACCCTGCATCTATCGGAGAGGACTGGGCGGAGCCTCGACATCAGAGTCAAGGACGTGAAGTCAAAGGAGGCGTGGCACGCACGTGTCAACTTCGCCCTACCCAACACACCCAAACAGGTACAGCTTCCCCATGATACAGACATACAAGGAACAAGTAAGATTAGTCTAAATAAAGTACCTGGTAAATGAATAAATACCTGAAATCACTAAATATTTGGTTTATTTAAATTTAGAGTACTTTTTACCGAGGATAATTCTACATTTGCAAAAGTGTGGTTTACAAAGTCTGAGAGTTTGTTTTTGTTGTTTGGTTACACATTGTAAACAACATTCTTTGTTTGTGAAGTGAAAATAAGACAGAACTGGTCTTAAAATGTTGCTCTTGGAACCAAACCATAACCTCAGATTCTCCAATACTGTAACTTTACAGGAGAATAAATACTTTGTTATTAATGGAACACTAAGCAAAAGGCATTTTAAAGGGATTTTCTTTAAACACAGATGAACTGAGCACTTTATGGAAATCAGTGTTTTAAACATTTCGTGTTTTTGTGGTTTCGCAGTATGAAGTATAAAATATGCATGTCATGGAACAAAAGAACTTTTGAATATGAGTCTGTCTTTAGTTGGCACTGTCAGAGCTTCATAAAGCCATACTAAAGCTACACTAAAGCATTAAGGGTACTTTAACACACTAAGAATCGCACTCTAATTAAGTCTTAACGATGTTCAAATACGGCCTAGATAGTGTTCTGTGGATGCTTCCACATCTCTCTCGACCGAGTCCCTTAACACGGCTTTCTGCTTCGAGAGCTATAAAGAACACAGTATTGCTACACTCACGGAGAGAAAAGAAATAAGGAGAGTGAGGTGGGAGAGGATGGGGGTGGAAATAACAGAGAAAGAAAAAGAGAGAGGAAAAGATAAGGGTGGGTTTTAGGCAGAGATGGTCAGAAAATGAGGTGGGAGGGGAAGGAGGAGGAGGGAGAAGGTGGGCAGGAAGAGATAACAGTGGGAAAATAGTGAGTGGGTGTTGCGAAAGATGGATTGAAAAGAGGGAAAAAAGATACAGCTGAGAGATGATGGGAGAGGGAGAACGCGAGAGAAAGAGTGTGTATCGGGACGGAATGTGCGCCTATGTGTGTGAAAGAGTGTGGTGTTGATGTTTATGCTGCTGCTGTTGTTGTTGATGGTAATGCTGTTCCACTGTCCTCCTTCGTGATGGTAATGGGTTGCCTCATCACCTGAGTCATATCCACAATGCCAGCCAGCAAAGGGGGTGGGGCTGGGGGGGTTGGGTGAGACAGAGAGAGACAGGGAACAAGAGAAAGAAGCAAAGAGCTGTGCCTGTCCCACACTATGGGATTTTTAGATCTAAACAACAGGGTGGAGGATAGAGAGGCGATTGCTCTGCTAGTGGTCTGTGCACCGCAAAAGCCATGTTTTATATATTTACTTTTTATATAAAGTAAAGGTCAGTCAATCAGAACAGTTGTCGTTCACATACACTATATGGTCAAAAGTATTGGGACACACCTTTTTTTTATTGTTTGTGGAAGGCCTATTCAAGCATGACTGTGTCCCAGTGCACAAAGCAAGCTTCATAAATATATGGTTGGATGAGTTCGGTGTGGAAGAATTTGACTGGCCCCCACAGAGCTCAACGCCATCCAGCACCTTTGGGATGATCTGGAACGGAGATTGTGAGCCAGGCCTTCTCGTCCAGCATCAGTGCCTGATCTAATAAATGCTTTACAGATTGAATGGGCACAAATTCCTACAGAAACTCTTCAAAACCTTGAGGAAGGCTTTCCAAGAAGAGTGGAAACAGTTACAGCTCCAAAAGGGGACCGACACCACATTAAAGTCTATGTATTTGAATGCAGTGTCACTAAAATCCCTTTTCTTGTAATGGAACTACGCCAAATACTTTTGTCCATATTGTGTATATGTACTGCCATAGCTGGACAGGCATTTTTCTTCCTTCTCTGTAGTCCATCTAGCTCGTGATTTAGTCAGCATGAGAACTATGCCAGTACACACTGACCACTGAATTTAGCTCAGCTTACATTTCACACCAGAGAACCAGAGTCCATACCATGTCAGAGGTCAATTTGCAAATATTGAACAAGTTTAACAATTACAATATGCGATTGGGGTGGACTCAGCTGGACTGGGAGTAGATTGGAGAAGTAAAGATTAGTTTAGACACCCCACACCACAGCATAATCTGGGGAGATAATCGCTTAAGATCACCCTGATGTTGGGAGACCTTTTGTGATTGCCGGAAGGGGTAAATCGGTCTCATAAACAACCTGATTATCCTGCAGCATGGGCCAAGTATTAGAGAGAGAGAGAGAGGTGGGGAAGAGAGAGTTGGAAAGGAGGCGTTGCAAACAGAGAGCGAGAAAGAGCAAGAGAGGCAGAGAGCAAGGCAGAGCAATCGAGAGTCAGAGAAAGCAAAAGAGATAGAATGAAAGTGTGAGAAAGAGGGAGAAAAAAGCAAGAGAAATAGTGAGGGACATAGCAATAAATGAAGGGAATGTGAGAAAGAAAAGAGAGAAACGGAGAGATAGAGAGGGAGAGCCGTTCTGCAGCGGGGTTGTGCTATAGCTTACACTACTGCACTGCCATTACCATGAATATTTAACCAGAGGTAGTGAGAGAGAGATGGGGTCAAGAGGGAGAGAGGCTTAGAATTGAATCAGATAGAAATGAAATACAGAGGAACTTTTCACGTCACACACTTAAGCTATAATGCAAAGCCAGTGCTTAACGTTTCCGCACCAAAAGCACATGAAGACAAAACATCATTTTTGTTCTACTGCTCTATATTTCTTGCCTATATGAATCAGCAAGCTTGGCTTAGGTGCCTTGCATCTCCCTGTTTCTCCTCTCACCCGATGCGTCTCAGTGACTGTATGTGGATGTAGAAAATGCATTGCATTTACATTAATGTTGAATCTGGACATCATCTGTGTCTGACCATGATATGGTTTGAGCATTTTAATCCCAGTATAAGCAGTGCATTCTGGGTGTGTTTACACTCTTCATGCGGTCACAGAAAACCAGAGCATTTATTAAGCAAATTGATGCAAAGTGTGAACAGACTCTCAAATATCTGACTGCAGTCATAAATGTGTCATCCAACATCCATCTATAAATAAGCAAACTAGCCTCACCTTCGACTGCTTTCCAAAAGGCTTGCATTTCCATAACCGAGTGTGATCTTCCTGAATACTAGAATACTGCAAATCACACACACACACACACACACACACACACACTGTGTGGGTTATTTCTGCAGGAAAGTGACTCAGTGATATTTATGACCCTATTAAAGAGGTCAGAATTAATGCGGTAATTATTTAGGTACACGGGCAGGTGTGATGAATGTGCCGCAATGTGTGTGTGTGTGTGTGTATGTGTGTGTGTGTGTGTGTGTGTGTGTGTGTGTGTGTGTGTTTTGTGCGTATGTGTGTGCCTG
>JBBPDC010000007.1:4320958-4331218 GCA_037974485.1 Hemigrammopetersius urotaenia | reverse complement strand
GAGGAAGTATTTCGTGCTGTTCACACTGTGTGCTGTGGTGTGTTCACGTATGACAAATGGTCACTTTCACTTTTTCATCGACACACTTCAGCTGCTTGTAATGAAACTTTGAACTATTTTCTTTATATTGGACCAAATTTTAACATTTATGGCTAGAACTCAAGGGCTACCTTCAGTTGTTATGGTTCACCGCTGCTGTGTACAGTGAGACCTTTCTGACTCAAAACACAATCTTAATAGAAGCATGTGCTTAGAGCATTTAAGCTCTAGGTGTGCTGAAATTGATATTAGTTAAAAAAAACAAAACATTGGTGTATTTTTTACAGAGTTATCTTTTGAAAAGTTCTCCATGACATCACTCTAAAGGACCTTCTGATGTCTTTATTTTTAAGAGCATACACACAAGCAACAATATCACTCAAAGACTTGTTTTCCACGGGTCCCAAATGACATGTTTTAAAAGTGTAGGTCACCTCAAATAGTGGTTCAAATATCCAAGAGCACACAAGGTCTAGCTGCTATTCCTGCTACAAAAGGAAGGGAAAAGCCTCTCTTAGTGCCTGAGAGATAGTGATATTACCCCTGCGCTTATAATATGTTTCTGCCTCTCCCTTAATCTAAAGTCGGGTTTTATCTGGGCTAGCGGGACCCGCAGTCATCCGTCTGGAGCGGCCTCGTTACTGATGATCGCAGCATGCTGAGCAGCAACAGTTGGCTCATGTTCAAACTCCGGCCAAGGGGATTTAATAAATAAGATCATTCACACTGTAATAATTCACTTGTGCTATCTCATGAGCTATCACGTGTACGGCCTATGTCTTAATGTTGTGCCACTGGAAGGTGCCCTTTTAAAGAGGACATAGCAAACAAAGAGGAAGCTTAAAAAATGCACCACTTCCCGACAACTTAGGGCACTTTGGGGAAGAGATTTGTTGTTTTTTTTTTTCAGTGTAAACTGACCAGGATGACTTTATAACATTGAGGAAAATGTGGATGTTGATAAAGAAAGCAACAATTGTGTCGCCGCTCATTGCTCAGCCTCCGTGACAGTGAAAGCCACACTAAATAACCAAGCAGGCCTCATTAGTCAAAGCAGACAGGGGAGATTCAGATCACTCCAGTTCATATTAAAATCACATGCACAGGGTTGATCTACATATTCCGCACCGATACTTCTTGCTTCTTTGTCATTAATAATGGCCAACATGGTTCACGTGCTTTATGGCTTATGGAGTCCCCACGGCAATGCAATATGATGCGGCAGCGCTATCTGGAAATAATAAAGCGTGCCAGATGAGAAACCAGAGATCTGAGATGAGAGTAGAGGGGATAAGACGATATGGAATCGGCCCCGAAATCTGCGGCCCCCTGAGACGAATAGGGGCCCAGGATGAATATGGATTTCCGTTAGGGAGCCAGCAAGCTCTCCGTCCAGGTGATTTGTTTGAAAATATCTGCCATGGCATCTCTTCTCCTCCTTTTCCTGCAGCCGCAAACCCATGGAGTCATTTACGGGACATGCATTTCTTTCTCTCTCTTTTTTTTTTTTTTCTTTTTTACCACCAGACGATGCTGAAAATTAAAATGCGGTTGAGTGAAGTGGCGACTGGCAATCGCCTCATCTCTCCTCTCCTCCCCTCACTAGCTGAGGCGACGGCGCACTTCTTTTTTATCAAGGTACGAGAGAGGGGGAGAGGAAAAAAAAAAAAGCATAGCTATCACTGGTGCAGATAACAGCTAGAGCAAGAGCGGAGAGACTGCGCTGGAACATCAGTCATGACCCGGCGCTAATGATCGCTCATCAAAGCGCGGATATGATCCGGAGCTTATGAAGACGCGCCTGCAGCCAGAATCACCGATGAGACGATAACGAAGCTCACGTACAAAACAACACCGGTGTCTCTCGCTCACTCGCACTCTCTCCCTCTATTTCCCTCCACTTCTCTACCCATCGCCTATTCTGTCTCTCCTGAGGACTTGATGCTCACTTGACACACTCACAACATGGCATTCCTGAATATAGAGACGCATACGGGGTGCATTTTCTCGCTGCAGAATTGGAGGCACGTCAAGCGGCAATGGCAGCTGAATTTTTTTTTTTTTTCTGATCCCGAAATGCCATGAATTACAAATCACCCCCCCAGATATGCGAACTAGAATAGCACTGAGCGCATCGCTGTAGCAAGATCGCAACGTCGCGATAAACAAAAGTTCCTTTTCTTCAGCAGATGTTACTTTTACATGAATACAGACTAAGTGTAATCGTCTTTCTCTGGAAGTTTGAAAAGCGAAAGGTCTCAGGTTTCCTTGGAACCGTCGTCCCTTCCTATCAGATAGCTCAGCTTGACCACAGTTCATTCTCTCTAGTTCATTACTTTTAATTAGACCGTATTCCCTGGATGCGCCACCGTCTCCAGAGAGTAAACACTGGGGACTGGCGCAGCTCAGCCGAGGAGAAAGCCATGGCCGCCGTGGTTCGCTGCTATGTTTGCTCAGACACATTTCATCTGTGCCCAAACACTTGGAGGTCAAGGGTTTATCGGAGAGAATCAAAAGCTCCATTCTGGCACTAAAAGCCCAACGGACAACGGCCGAAGATGAAGATAGTGAAACCAACAATGGAGCCGATCTCGATCGGGATCCTATACAAGACACTGAGCCTTTTTCAGCAGCCTGTCTGCTTTCACAACACAGAACCCTGACAATACTGTAACGGCTAATTCAGGCCTTTTCACAACAAGTGGTCTGTGTTGACTTGTGAGTTGTTTGTGAACCCTCCTTTTCAAAGATCGACACAAGGAGAGTCATTTTCCAAGTGTATTTCCAAAAAGAGATGCATATTTAAAGGAGTGCATTGTTACAAGAGAGCATTCCTCTGATTAATCCAGCGGACAGTGTTTGGGTTAAGGTGATTGCTCCGTGCTGACAGTTAGAGAAATGCCACTCCGTGCCTCAGACTGTTCTTAATGAGCATGAAATGAATTACAATAGGCTGCATGCTTTCATTGCAGACTCATTTTTTGAGTCTTTAAGAATAAAAGAGGCATTTTATTGCACAAAACATTCTTATGATTAATCCACCTCAAAAAAAACGACTTCAGGCAAGACTATAGTCAGAAACAACCCGCCATGCCTCTACTGACCATGTCAATAATGCTTCATTCATGCCAACTGGGAAGTCTGAGACTCAGAGCTTCCTATTTCCCCCTCAAAGCCTTCATGCAAATGTAGCTGTTTGAAGAAAAACAGATGCTCACAGCAATCTAGTGCTTGTTTAGCTGCTGTGGGTGTATAAAATGCTCTCTAAGATCCTTTACATTGGAATAAAATTGTTTGTTTGGTTATGCATTGCATTTATTTTAAGAGTTATGGCAATTCGCAGTTAATACAGCACAGGAAAATGGCACAAGACCACAACGTTTCATTAAAAATCTTCCCAGAATGACTTCACCTTGCAATTGCCAAAGTATACTCTTGGCCTAAAAAGTCTAGAACACATTATTAGTTCTTATTCTATGGGCACAGCCACTGAACTGCAACAAAGACGTCGGAGCTCTAGAGAAACTCTGACTATTTGAGTTGGAATTTTGAGTTGGAAGGCTGTTCAAATGGATTTTTCCTATTCGCTAAGCAGAAAATTCCTTATTCTAACACGGCCATGAGCTCCAAGTGTGCATGTTTTGTTTTTGTGGGACAAAGTAATGAAGGTCAGATTCCCTGAACTCCTTCCACTCCAGCCCCTAATTCATCCATGCTCCACCTACAAGGGCATTCTTTCAGGAGTAACTGTTGCCATTCTAAAAGGAACACAAATTATATTTATTGGGTTCATCTGTGTAAGAGGAATTGTAAGTTTGTCTTGTGGGAGTTGTGTTCGCGAACTAATACGATGACGTAACACATTGCAGAACAATTGGTGCAACTGTTCTTTCTACCAGTTGACTAGTCATAAAAAAACATGGCGTACCAGGCGTCAGCGAAAAGTGTCTTCTGAGCAAATTGCTGCTAGGGGCTAGTAGCAGATGCTGCATTTTGAGGTACATATGCACCACAGCAGATGCATTTCGGTCTCAGATTCTACTCACAGAGCCACACACCACCACACAGCTTCGTCCACTCTGTAACTGGCTCCATGTATGCACTTCTGTGCCCCAGCAGGCCGATGGGAAACGAACAAAAGGCATTCGCAGCATCCAGTTCTTAAAAGTTATTGCTGGATTTGGTTCAAAGCTGCTGGCAGTGGTGTGTAATCGTTTGCAGACCTGTGCACTTTATTGCTTGCTTGTTTGTTGTTTTGCAATGGTCTTGCTGAAACGACAGCCTGTTGTTGTCCATTTTAGTCCAGCAAACCTACAGCATACGAGACTGAAGTCTCTCAGTTTCATTGCTTCCATTTAATTTGGCATTTAAACACTAATAGAGAACATTTCCAAAACTGTTCCTTTGCCCTCCTGCTAGTTAACTGCTGTTTTTACTGCTATTGTATTTCAGCTAGTCAACTAGTCAGCTGCTGTCAACAGCGCCAACTAGTGGATTTATTAGCCGACTAATCTATGTGACCTATACTTCAAAAACAGTCTTGGAAAGTGAGCTCATCTTAAACAAGTATGTCTAACAGACTGTAGTGTTTTTATTACTGTGATATCAGGCGTCATCCATTTATAAAACAAGATTATCTGCCAGTAGAATGAGATTGTTCAAAAATCTGACAAAAATACCAAAAAAAAAAAGAGAAAAACTAGATAAGGCTTGATTTAAGCACATTATTTTCCCATTGTATGCTTATTGATGGTCCAAATTCAAAACAGCGTTGTTGCATTTTATGGTGTCACATATAAAAACAGTAAAAAATAACCTAAACCTAAGGTCTTCCACACAAGTAGCACTTTAATACTGTCGCGTTAGCACGGCCATGTCTCCTCTGTTCACCTCCTTCATGGAGATATAACGCAGAATGTCTAGCTTGACAGCTGGATATTATCTCCTGTTGGTGTTAGTAATGCATACCTGTCCCCAGACATGCTTAGACACAAATTCCACTCACTGAGACGCACTGGCTTCAGCTATGCTGTGGATTTTTGACAGGAACACTCACACCCCCTCTCCTCATACCCCCTCCCACACGGGGCCCCTCCAAGACATGCTCCTGGTGTGAAGTCTACCTGGCTGACATGTTGTGTGAGGAAGATAAGACGTGCTTGTTTGGCTTTGTTAAGTGGTGGCTTGTGTGTTTACACTGAAGCATGACGACAACGTCTCCCAGGCTCGGGAGAAATGCGAGGGCCTCTCTTTCGACCTTTATCTCTCCTCCTGTCTCTCTCTTTCTCTCTCGCTCCCTCTCTACCGTTTGCATTTCCATCTCCATGTACGACGGCGAGAAAATTCTCTTATGTCAACAGAGCTGCCGTGGAGAGACGAGCGTGAGGATAGATCTGTCCTACGTTCTATATAAACCTCATTTGTCTCATTCAGCGATGTCAGCACTCACTCGTGCCTGTTTGTTCTGCCTCAGGAACAGCAGGACAACTCAGAAGGGCAGTCAAAGTCTCTGCATGTCCTGGCAGGATCTAGAACTCACTCCAGAGGTAGACAGCTCATTCGTGAAGAGCCAGATTGCATGACTTGTCTCGTAATTCGTCTCGAGTTACTTAACATATTGGAATCCACAGATATTGGTGAAAATAACATCATTTAATAGGAATTATTTTTACTTCTTTCTCTTGAAAACAAGCTCAATGAAAATTCTATAAGTCGTGCAGATTCAGTCATGTGTAAGCATTGGGGTCAATGTGGGAATATCTCTCTAACTGGGTACGAAGGCGTTCCCACATTCCCCACTGGCAGTGCTAGATAACGCGGGTAGCTGTCAGTTGATGTAACACAATTGGCAGTTTGTGTTCTCCTTCAAGCGTGTTGAGGCGTCTAATGATGTGTTGGCATCAGCTTGAAAATGTCTAACACTTCTTTCTGGAGGGTTTTATTTTGACTTTTGTTCTGATTTTTCATCATATGATTGGCTTATCAAGCAAATGGAAAGTGGTCATGACTAAATTGGGTCAGATAGGAGCTTAGTTCATCAGTTTTGCTTGGTTTTTAGTGTATCCTTTTTTTGAATTAGCTTTTCCGACATCTGGACAGACGAGCTTCTCAGGACATAGCAAACCCTAAATGCTTATTTTAAGGCTACAACTGCAAAATTGAGACCCGTGTCTGCATTTTGTGCATTCTGGAGCTTTAAAAGCTTCCCAGTAAATATTTACTTGTGGAAATACACATTAATAAGAAACCTGCAGCGAGAAGTTTGAATTTTTCACCATGTGCTACCGTTTATTGGCGAGTTGCCAGGCAACGTCGCATATTTAGATCTGATTATGGAGAGACTCGTGTAGACTTGGAGTTTTCTCATTATCAGATATCTGAAGTGCCTGTAAAGTTGCTGAACAGATTATTGCCAAAATCTGATGTTCCGCAGCTATGTGATTATTGTGTGCCTGTAAATGCTGCTGTTTTGCAGAGAGAAACAAAAGCACCTTTTGCTTCCTGTTTTGTCATTTCTTGACAACAAAAGAGGAAAAGGTCTCAATGCAGAATGAGAAAAGAATGTGAATGCATTTTATTATACTGTATACTATACTGTCAACTATGTAACTATACGATTCAATAGAATCATTTTAACAGCAGTAATAACTTATAGGTTAGCATATTGCGTTTCAATTTGTCTGTTGGAATGTATGCCATTACATTTTAGTGCAAAATAATTGCAAACGATCCACCATTTAGGCCGTCACTGCTGTTTGTTGTCAAGGACTAAGTGATATTATCATTGTCAGTGTCCTGCCATTGTGCAGAGCGATTGCTACTGAAAGGGGGGTGGATGGTCATTGATGCAGGTGGTAATTTAAAGCTGGCGAGTGGGTTGCGTCTCAGTGCAAGCCTATACGGGACATACTGCTACTCATATGATTGTGATTCTCATTGTGTGTGACATTAATATTAAAAATTAATACCCTGTGTGTGTGTGGATTTTGATTTAGAGCTTTGAAATCATCTGCATAACACTAGAGTTGTACTCGTATCCATCAGTGGATGAACGCAGAATTCACTTTAATGGCTCACCAGAAATGATAGTAATGTATTTCCCCATTCGGCACTTTCAGCAAGGCACCCTCACTCGATTGTAATGCATGGAAAGATCTGACTTTGAATTTCGATTGCCGTGACCTTGCAGAGCCCGGAAGCAGTGACATGTGTCCTTTCGGATGGGTGTTACTGTGTGTACACACTTAGTCAAATCCCATGGTGCCACTTGGCACGCAAACACACTTCGCGTTTCTCTTCAAAGCCAGCCTCTTGTTTTCCGACTGGCCCGTGGAAGACTACAGAGGGGTGGGGAGGGGTGGTCTCACGGGCAAACACTAAAGGTTACTACACTCATTCCACATTAAATATCAAGGACAGCAGTAATTACAGCACCCTGTTGTCAGGTTGCAGCTGCATGGTGGGCTCCGCCATTCATCTGACCTTGGAAGTGGTTGAAAATGGCTGGTCTGGGTGATGAAGGGGGTCATTTGGAATGGATGTGCTGCTGCTGCTGCGCTGTGGTTAATTACTCTGCGTTCACTATACTGACTGTAATTGCGTGTCGGAAACTGCCCTTGTTCTAGAAACGCGTAAGTGCAATGACGGTAGGCCGATTTGTTTCGGGGTGTATGTTGTAGTGTATCATGCTGCACTGTACGTGAACGATTATCATATTTTCAGGCTAAAAAGGTTTTAAAAAGCATGAAAAGTCAGCTCTACCCTTTTAACCCATTAAACCCCGCATGACGTTTTTCTCCTCTCTACATTACTTATCTTACAAACTACCTCAGATACTAGTTTTATAGTAGTTACTTCATGATTCATCATCAAAGAAAAAATAAGCGACATTATGTGTCTTGATAAGGCGGACCACCATGAGTCGCCGCACCACCTTGATCCAGATTTAAGTCTCTGGAACTGTGCTGGTGGGATAGAAATCTATTCCACCAAAAGATATTCTCACAGTTGGTGTTTTGATGATGGTGGCAGAGAGAAATGGGGAAAAGCCCAAAATCTCCAACTGGTATTCAATTGGGTACTAGGCCATAGTATGTGATTTTCTTAATTTTCATCAAACCATTCAGTGACCCCTTGTGCCTTGTGGATGGGGACATTTTCTTCTGAGAAGAGGCCACTCCCATCAGGATGGAACTCGTATATTCTATTCAGCAAAACTCTCCATATGGTGTCCGGAAAGGTTGAACAATATGGAACCATTTTAAAAATGTTTCATATCCAAGAAACACCCAACCAGGTTTAAAACCATTTATGCATTCAAATAGTTCTTTAAGTGTGGATAGTTCACTATTGCCTTTACTTAAAGACCACTGAAGATCATTTTTTGGGGTATAGAATAAAGGTGATGAGTCAAAATAACCTCCAGCATTAATATGCTTTAGGATAAACAATACAGTAATGCTTCCCTGTCAAAGGTAAGGACTCCCTACAGCAGTGTTGCCCATCTCTGGCCCTGAAGGCCCTTTGCCTTGTACAAATAATCAGCTCATTAACAACGCCTTACTGAGCTGAAGTGGGTTTGTGAAAGCAGGAAAGTATTAAAAGAGCAAGGCAGTGGAGCTCCAGGACCAGCCCTGAGAAAAACTGCCCTACAGAACCTTGAAAAAAACCTGAATTGAAACCACTCAGCGGTTCTTTAGGGAACTTAAAGTGACTCCTTTGTAGCATTGCTCCCAAAACCTTTTAAACCTTTTTTGGCTCCTTTGACGATTAAAGGTTAACCCAAAGAGACCATAGCTTGAACATGACTAACTGGACTTAACAGAAACTAGACAAGAAACAGACAGAGAGAGCGAGAGGGAGGTTTTGCTGCACAAGCAGCGGCCTGTAATTAACACCATTCCATTGCACAACCGTGCGAGTGCTAAGAGTGGAGCTAGCCACTGCTCCTGTGTGGGTGTGAATTGTTGTCGCGCCATTGTGGGTGGTGCTGAATGTTCAAATATAGTCCCCCGCTGTGGCAGCCAAGGAATGTGGCCTGCCTCTGGTTCAGACGAGCCAGGGACATTGTTAAACGCTGCGGATTATCGGGGTGGCCGTGCCGGGAATGCTTTGGCTGCTCTTACTCGGGCCTGGATCCATGCTAGCATTAATGCTAACCTGCTGATAGCACTATTAGTGGTTGAACAGACCCATGGAAATGGACAGCCCTGCTCTGTCCCAGGCCTACTAACCCACATTTCACACCTCCATTCAGAAAGTCCCAGAGATCTGTGTGCCTGTGCCTAAGCCTGGGCCGCTAATTAAGTCGGGAGGTAGCCCAGAGCTGTCACGGCTTTGTCAGAAGGTTCCACTGTGGCCTTCGCTTGATTTACTGTCCTATCCCCGCTGGCGTGGCCTTATATCACACTCTGCGGTCCCATAATTCCAATGCAGAAAGCAGAAGTCACTGTATACACTGCCACAGTAAAGGAACAGTGTGACGGCTGAATGTACATGACAGATTTAAGAGTGTAAAACAAGCACTGAAAGGTCAGCGTCTTTCTATGAGAGAATGTCAAGGCAGACTGTTTTTAGAGGTTACATTTTGATCATATTGAACCAACCTGTTCTACTCCCCTGGCACCACCTAGCTTGCTTTGGAAACAGCACAGTTTATGTCACATTTTGGGAAAAGCACTAATTCAACACAATTCTATGTTTAAAACAGGCAAACTTTCAAACATAAACACATACGAATATATGAATTACATAAATATGATTTGTGAAGAAGGGAATGGATCGAGCAAATGTATTTTGAGTGGCACAGATCCGTACCGGAAGTGCAACAAATGATAAATTGTTGTCGTAAGGCAAAACAGCTCCTTATATGGAAGTTCTCCTGCCGTGTGTTGAGGCTCGAGGTGTCAGACGTCATGCTGAGCTTTGTTTGGTGTTCCTGTGTCACAAAGTTACTGTAATTTTAAAAACATGTAATATAATAAACACAACTGGGGTTTAAAAACGGCATCACACGCAAATGAACATAAAGGAAAAATATGAACAAAATTCTTTGATTTTGAACAGTCTCCGCCCACAAGTGGGTGTGGAAAACCTGCCGAGGGAGGGGCTTCAGAGAGCGGCTGAGTGTAGGAGAACAAACACGGGTTCTAGACTGTTTTACACCGGTTATATTTACTGAAATCAGAGTTTACTGATACACTCTGAGTTCTGAGGGTAAAC
>JBBPDC010000007.1:4306001-4320112 GCA_037974485.1 Hemigrammopetersius urotaenia | reverse complement strand
GGTTATATTTACTGTAATCAGAGTTTACTGATACACTCTGAGTTCTGAGGGTAAACACCGGTTCTAGACTGTTTTACGCCGGTTATATTTACTGAATCAGAGTTTACTGATACACTCTGAGTTCTGATGGTTAAAAGACTTCCAAAAACCCATTTTGAACTCCTCTTAAGGAAGCTAAGTTGTATCATTGTGTTATAATTTACCCCACCGCAGGCATTTCTCAATATGGAGCACAGCAAATACAGACTCCTGTCCTTGGGAATTCAGATCTAGCAAGTTCAGCTGGAGTATCCCGACTCCCTGGGAGGAAGCAGAGCACTCAATCTGCATTTGGAGCAGCAGCGTTCCTGCTGACATCACAGCTCAGCTCGGCTCAGGAGTCTTCACTCAAGGCTTGAGACCCTGAAGTGACTGATATCATAGTAACTTTTTTGGTAAACATTATTGATATTTACAGTAAAATCACATGTACTTTACCAAACTGTATGTACAAACATATAAAAAATATGTAAAAGCACCAATGGTGGAAAATAATTGTACGCTTCACTCTGCCAGCATAAACACAAAGAAGTCAAATAAGGTGAATAGTATTTCCTCTACTGCCATCGCTGCTACTTTGTGTGAATTGCATTCTGGAAAGTCTACACAAGTGCCCTCCAGATATAGATGTACTATGTAGTATGCACACAATATATGGCACATTTTTGTGCTACTTTATTATTGTTTTCTTGCATGGTGCAGTATTTACAACATACATTTCCTGTAATATGTGTATATTGTACTACTCGGCTGGATATTACCTGGGCCATGACTGATGAAGTCCTGAAAACGTAATACAGAGAAGAATGCGTATAAAGAAATGCCTCGTGTTAAGGCTGAGTTTGGGCTCTTTCTGTGATTTGATCTTCACCGTGGGGCTACTACAGGCTTTACAAAGAACAAGAGACTATGGCTAAAATAACATAGATATGAATTTTCTGATACGCAGCTCCAAAAACATTTACAATGAAAAGTTACATTAGTGGTGCGAAAAGAGACGCCAGGATGAATCCCAAGAAATAGTTATGCTATTCCTATGAGCCATTTGCGAATGACACTGTTGTGGACATATGAGAAAATGACTGGAACCCTTTTTTAACCCTTTAAAACATATTTGCTGTATTTTGTCTTTGTCTTGTTCTCTCATTCACCCGGAAGTTTATTTTAATCTTACTGCTACATAACTGTGTTGCAAAATACATTAAAATGTATTTAATTTAAGAAAAGACTGTTATCTGGACATTTGGCCTTTCCTTCATAAACCCTTTGTTAAAACAGGACACCCACAGAACCTCACTAGGATCATGTGACATAATGAACATGTTTGTGATCTACCGAAGCCCGTTGGTATTTCAAAAGGCAATGTTGTGGCGACTATTAACAAGCAATACACTGTGCCTTTTATTTCTCACTTCAGGATCTCCACTGCCTTCAGCTAGTCCTCAGCAGAACCGTCCTCTGATATCATCAGTAACCCTGAAGTCAATTCGGTGGCATGCAGAGATGTGGAACCAGCATGGGATCACTATTAAAACCCACCTGGGTTGCTTGCTGTCAGCCATGATTTGTGGCGTTGTCGTCCCCGCTGTTGTTTTCCAGCGGAACCACAGGGCCTTGTGGGAAATGGAGTTTAGTGTTCGCAGCGTGTTTTTCTCCTTTTTGTCCCCCGGAGGAGGCCTGGCAAGTCTTCATCCATTAGCACTCAGACGGCTGAGGTGAGCAGTGTCGTGTGTGTGTGTGGACACACTCCACATCCTTCCGGCCGCCGTGACAGTAAGCCACGTCTGGCTGCTCTCTGGGGCACGAGCGGCCGTCTCCAGCTGGCTGCTGTCTGGCAGGGACGCTCCTCCGTCACAGATAACTGTCCTTTCCACAGGGAACACTGAATGAACCATCTGGAAACTGAACAGATTCAGTGGTCAGTTGTGCTTACATGCAATATAGTCTAGTATAGACAGCATATGTATATAGTAGCTCTATATAATTATACAAGCATATAGTGGTATGATAATAAAATCTGCTACCATGTGAATATAGTAGCAAGATACAGTTATATACACACACGGCAAGGTAACAAAATATGCTACTGATAGAATCAACTATACTGACACTAAGGTTTGGTGGTCAGTGATGGTTAGATGTAATATAGTACACGTTAGGTAATATACGTAGTAAATATTGTACTGTGCAATAAAATAACAACAGGAAAATATGCCACATGTAGTGTATAGGATGTGTGTATAGGATGTGTGTATATATACATCAAATATCAAGAAATTATCAATAAAAACACATTGAGACCAAAGGTGTAGTGGTCAGTAGTTGTAGTCTATCACAGAATTGAAACCACAGTTTTACTAATCAGTAATGGTTACAGTTAAAATAGCACAGGGGGTCCTCGAGTTACACTACAGATCCAGTGAATTGTGGTGTAAGTCGAAACACACCCTAGAGTAAGTCACTTACGGATCCTAACACAGCTGTAAAATCATTGAAAAACACCACTAAGCCACAGAAAAAGGAAAACGAAATCTCCTTCCCTCAAATTCCACATTATTGTGTATTCACCTACATCGTCTGTAAGTATGAGGCTAACGGTGTAAGTGGGAGTGAGCGCTGTAAACTCGAAATGTAGTATGTCGAGACTGTTGTAACTCGAGGACCCCCTGTACTTATATTATACTGCATAGAGCAGCACTTTATGAATATATTAGTACTAAATGAAACATACATGCTGTAACAAATTTGCCCCACAGCTCTGGGACATGGTTACTCAGTCTCTCCATGTCTGTGTGTGTGTGTGTGTGTGTGTGTGTGTGTGTATGTCTGAGCTCGCAAGAACGCACACACAGGTGCCAAAATGATTTCCGCTGAGTTGTCAGATTTTTTTAAACAGTATTTTAAATACCTTTATTCTGTGCAGCTTTTAAATACATTAGAAGCACAAACAGAAGCCCCGCTGTGAACCCTGAGAAAATGACATCAATTTGAACTGAAATAGGTTAAACATGACATATTTTGGCCCATCATGGCAACGTTGGAGAGCATTTAATAAACGGAGCTAACCCTTATCCATCTGCGCTCTTTCGTTCTCTATCTCTCTGTCTCTGTGTCTCTCTCCCTCCCCTCCTCTTTCTCCTGAGGGGAGCACAGTCTCGGTTGCAGCATCATTCATTTCCTGAAGAATGTGAGGCAGAGGGCTCTTGCCACTGCAGGCCAGGTCACAAGACAGGAGTGAGTCATTTTCAGCTGAACCCAGGTGTTTACTCACTCACACACACACACACACACACACACACACACACACACACACACACACACACGCTGCACACACTGTGAATGTGGAGTGATACAGCAGGCACCACTCAAACATTTTCACTGGTTCTCACTGAGACAAGAACTGAGCCATTTACTGGATCTATACGCTGCAGAAAGCAAGCATTAACTGCAAACGCCTTAATTGAATCCATAATTCTGCTTTTACTGAAAATGTGCAAATGTCTGTGTTGTAAAATAAAATGTGCCAACCTTTTTTTCTAATATGGGAGAAGTGAAAAGCGTCAAAAAGAAAAAACAATAATGGCATTTTATTGAGTGAGAATTATCAGGGCAATTTCAGGAACAGTATGAAGGATCTCGGCTGAGCTGTTTGCTGTTGAGTTTCATGGAACCCTGGCGCTGTGGATTTAAGGATATGGGTCTGGTATGGTGGTGTTAGCATGTAAGCATGGTAATGGTTGGGCTGAGTTTACACAGTGCGCCTGTCAGGTGTTTTACTGGCTGCATATTGTGCCGACTCACTGCCTGGTGCATTACAGAGACATCCACTCAGTCAGTGAGTCAGTGGTCGCACCTGAGATTTTGGCTCTGAGTGCGTTTGTGTGCAGACTGGGCCGGGCCAGGACAAAAGAGCACAATGCTTTAGTCATGGGAAAGAGGGATCATGAAAGGCAGAGAGGGTTTGCGGTTCAGTTTACCATTGGAGGGAGACAACAGACGCTAAACCAGCGATACAGGCAAATGACTGATGACACATTGTTCAAACAAATGATATCATGGTCCAAAGTACAACACTGCATCAGGGTGTTACGGCACCGGTCTGGGACACGGTTAGTCAGTGTGTATCTCCGCTTGTGAGAACGTACACACAGGCGCTAAGTCAACATACGCATGCTGGTGGAGTCCAGCCAGCAGAATAATGACCTACAGCACAGGAGTCACTGTTTTCAATGATAAAAAACAGCTTAAGTTAAGTCAAGTAGGTTATACTGTCATTTCTGTCATATACACACAGTACATAGTGTAACGAAACATCGTGACTCCAGCAACATGGAGCAACACAAGAACAGAACAAAGAGCTAGAGCAACAAGACAACTAGAAGAGACAAGATAACAGTCAGTGCGACTGACAACAGCAACCGTGGGGATATATACAGTATTTCTCAGGTACTGTATTCTAGCAGCAGAGAGTTTTGAGTTGTTTGTTTGGAGATGCCTGTGCAACATGTTTCTGTCATGATCTTTTCTAATAATTCATGAGATTTAAAGCTGTAGATGATTCCACAGTGACTGGGAAAGATGTGCAGCATTAAGAAAGAGGTTACTATAAAAGTATAAGCAGTATTCAAAACCAAAATGCCTCCGGTTTTGAAAAGTGATGGTCTTTATGCAGATAATTAAATAAGTAACTATGATAAATCATTACACTTTATTATAATTTAACCAACAATTGGACCAAAAATTTGAAATATTGAATAAAACATATAGAAATATGAGTAACACTTGTCTGAAGGTCAGTATTCATAAGGTGCAAGTTACAAATATGCAAACTTTTCACAACAACTGGCATAAATCTACATAAACCTGTTTATTCCAGCAAGTTCCAGCTGTCCTTTCATTGTCCAAGGTGAAAAGACTTTATGACACTGACATTTGATGGAATAAGCCTTTATAGATGCTTATGTAGGTTTATGTCGGTGCCATGAAAGGCTCAGGCTGTTAAGAAGCCCTACAAAAACCAGGCCTTAGTGAAGTGTTACCGAAATAACTAGATTTCAATACATCACTTCTGATTAGTTCATTTGGCTACTTTAAGATGGATATATAGCACACAAGCGTTCAGATGCATAAGACTATGTGTAGAATTGTGTGTGTTGGAGTGGCTGTGAATGAGCCAAAGATCACATTGACCAATACCGGGAGTCAATCAGAAGGATCTACCACTCGGCCATGAAGGCATGAGTCATGAAGGACCATCCGATACGTTTGCGATGAGTTGGAGGGATCTGGAATCTTCAGTCAGGTGAGTATCTGACCTCACTGAAGCTCTTATGACTCACTAATTATGAGATATATGACCAGTCTTTCCAAACTTAACACCAGTGTACATCACAGTTTATTAGGGGTGGAGGTGGGTTTTGTATGAGCATGGCAACCCAAGAGGAGCATGTGTACTTGAGATAATGCTAAAATGCACATTGTTTTTAGCGGAAAGAGACTGAAAAGAGCAAATATACTGACAAGCGTTAACAAGTCTATCAGTAAACTCTGATTTCAGTCAATTAAATGGATGTAAAACAGTCTAGAACCGGTGTTTGTTCTCCTGCAGACTCGCCCTTCGCTGCTCTTTCTCTCGGCCGCTCTCCGGGTCCCCTCCTTCTGGGGGTTTTCCCCACCCACTCATGGGCGGAGACTATCCTGAATGTTCTCTCGGATTCAGATTTTTCTGTTCGTTTCTAAAACCCTAAAATAAAAGAGATTTGTAATCTGGCATTTAATTGGGACGCCATTTTTAACCCCAGTAGCGGTTATTATTATTACATGTTTTTTAAACAAAGCTCAGCATGAAGTCTGATACCTCCAGCATCAACACAAAGCGGGGAACTTCCATATAAGGAGTTGTTTGGCCGGGTGACAACAATTTACCATGCTGGCACAGATGCCATGTCGCTCGAATTCTAAGGGCTAAACCCTCACATCGCTGAAGTGATGCACAAGATCTGCTTTCAGTGGAGCTGGTTCTCCCTCCACTTCGGCAAATAAGGCTTTGAATGAACTGCGAATGAGGGGCAATCGGTTGTTGAATGTGTTTATCCAGGTGGCACAGTGGAGTAGTGGGTGGTGGTGGCCTAGTGGGTAGGACGCTTGCCTCTGAAAAAAGAGGTTATGGGTTCAAATCCAACCTTCAGTACACCACCACTGGGTTCCTGAGCAAGACCCTTAACCCCAAGTTGCTCCAGGGAGACTATCCCTGGATAGTGGGTAGTGGGTAGGATACTTGCCTCTGGACCAAGAGGTCACGGGTTCGAATCCTACCTTCAGCACCACCACTGGGTCTCTGAGCAAGACCCTTAACCCTAAGTTGCTCCAGGGAGACTGCCCCCTGTAGTTAGGGAATGGAAAAGCGTCTGCTAAATGCCGTAAATGTAAATGTAAATGTAAATGTAAATGTATCCCCTGTAGGTAAGGAATGGAAATGCAGACGTCTGCTAAATGCCGTTAATGTAAATGTCTGGGATTTGATTCCTGGCCTGTGTGTTCTGCTTGGGTTTCCACCAGGTTCTCTGGTTTCCTCCCACAATCCAAAGACATTCATGTCAGGTGAACTGGAGATACAACATTGCCACTAGGTGTGCGTGTGTCTGCCCCATGATGAACTAGTGACCTGTTCAGGGTGTTTCTCCACCTTTCGTCCAGTGACTGCCAGGCTCTAGCCCTGCAGCAACCCTGGGTTAAGCAGTTCAGAAAATGGATGACTGGAAATGAATCATCCAAGTCGGCTCCTGAGGTTTAGACCCACTGCCGGAGCCCCGAAGCAAAAAGTTTCTCCTGATTAGCTAAGCCTCATGACGCAAGAGTGGCACTCAACCGTCAGTGTTTGGACTTGTGTGTGTGTTCACGGTTTCTATTGTTACCGCGACAAAGAGCCCCCAGAAGAAAAAAAAAATCTCATTTGAACGTCTTATCGTGATTGGTTAAATGACTGGCCGTGTTATTACAAATTCAACTGCCTCCAAAATCTCATTCTAATTCTGTTTCCTGTCATTACTCCTAATTCTGTTTCACTTGATGGATTTGGAAGAAATGTTGCCATGGTGACGGAATTATTAATTTGCCTGTTTTCCCCCCCTGTCCCAAAAACGAATGAGTGCACAGAAGCAGTACATTATGGAGATAAGATGAATGCGTGTTATTGTGTTAGATTTATAGAATCAGATAATGGGATAATAAAAGGTTGCGGCCTAATGAGGCAGAAGGAGCGGGATTGGATGTGACAACTCTGTTTACATTACTCTATCCAATGCATTTTGTCATGGGTTGTTTGGTTTTGTTTACACGCCCCTATCTGCGTTCTATCCCATGTCGTTTGGTAAATTGCTGACTAAATAGTGGTTTCGGGGGGAAAAGTAGGGAATAAAAATGAGAGCCAGCTACGTTGGATGATCCAGACTGTGTTCATGGCTCTTTTCATCGCTCCGCTAGAGAGAAAGTAGGTGTCGCAACAAAGCCGATGTTATTTGTTATGACAAACACATGGTGCAGAGAGCTGTAACTTCTTTCCTTCCCTTCAGGTCCGCTTTGTCACGTCTCCGCCAACTAGCAAACACAAAGCGAGCCGGAGAGGAAACGTCACAGATGCTATCCGTGGGAGGGAATGAAGCCAAAAAAGAGGGAAATGCACTCTGTTACATCTGCAAGGAGCTGCTGGGCATTGACCAGGTCAGAAGAGAGAGAGAGAGAGACTTACAGAAAATAAGAGAGAGAGAGAATTAGTTATTTATTTATTTATTAGTTATTTACTTTTGTGCACAAATATTGCGATTTTAAAACAGAATATGACATTTTTTTTTTCTCATTTCAGCTCATTATTTTAATTACAAAACAGTTCTACTGACAGATACCTATGAGTCTCCTCAATGACTCCCTGAAGAGCCAGAATAACAGTTTTTATTATTAGCTTGACCAAAAATTGTGAAGGTATTAATATTTATAAATAAATAACAATAACAGTAATGGGAACATGATTTCAACAGGATTTCAACCAAAAAAATCCCTTAACCAGACATGATCTGGCAACCACTCATATTTACAGGGTGCGGCCCATCAACCGTGGCATGTTTGCTTGTTTGAGTTTGCAGTGAAGCTAAAAGATTAATGTAACTAACAAAAAAAAACTCTCACAGCAACGAGAAATGCAGAAAAGTAAGTATTTGCTGATTTCCACTACTTGTCACACTAAATAGCTCCCGATCCTGTAAAATAGGACAAGCAGAACGTGAAGAAACACGGCCTTTAAGTGATGTTTTTATTTATTGAAGGGTACAAATTCTGCAACACCCACTGAGTATCTGCTGTGTGAAAACCCCTTTAGCTGGAAATACTGTAACCAAACTCTCCCTATGAGTGGAGATCAGTCTTTCGCATCACCGTGGAGGAATTTCGCTCTATTCCTCTTGGCAGAATGGGGAAAAAATGAAAGGTCAGAAGGTCGTCTTTTGTGAAAAGTGTGAAAAGTAATTCCCAGGCTTCACTCATGACATTGATGCTCCAGGTAACTTGATAGACAGTGTCCTCCTCGAAAGCTTGAAAAGAAAATACATTGCGCGCATTCATTCAGGCGGCGCTCTATAGAGGGCCTGTGCTTGTGTTTACACCACGCAGTTTAAAAATACCTCCCCTAATTCAGGGGAAAAAGAGTGAGAGGTTAGTTCCCACAGAGCGCTGCTGAAAATAATAAAATGCTTAACATTCCTGATCCCAGAATAAAAGGCAGCAGCCTTAAGCTCATCAAATCACCAGGGAAAGCAGCGCTGTGCCACTAAACACTCGCGCCACCAGAAACAATGACAATTCAACTGTCCTCCAGATTTTCCACCGCCTTTAACATCTACTACCAGCATTACGCCTTTACAAATACCCGTCCCCCGACCAACCAACACACACAACGGCGAACTCTATCCTTCTCTCTCGCCCTGGCCTTCCGAGGTGCCGCGCTTTCCTGCTAACTCGCAGCATTCTTGTGGTCTCAGAATGCAGAAAACAAATCTCTTAAGGCACCCACAGTAAATAGGTTGCGTTCAGGCGGAGTGAGTTGTGCTCAAATTGTCTTTTTCAAGACCGCCCACTGCAATGGAAGTCCACACTTTGAAGCAAGCTTGGGATTGGGTCCATTATATCAACACATCAGCGCTGCATGTACCACCCGTGTTGTCTTCATTGTGCTTGCATATTTCATATACATACAGCTTTCCCACCCACACAAGGTCAACAGTCAAACTGCTGAAGAAAACCCATGCTGCTATATATCCTTGCACGTACAAACAAACACACACTCACATGTATTATACACACACACACGTATTATATACACACACACACATACATATATATATATATGCTTAAAAATAACACCACTAAAATGCATTTCAGTATTTCAGAAAGCACAGTGTCTCATTTCTGAGCTTGATAAATCGTCTTTGCTCTTTACTTCTTAAGTTTTGCACTGAAGCAAGCATGCTAATGTGGCTAGCATGTAATGAAAGCGTATGGCCCACCAATTAGCTTCATAGAAACCACTTGTTTATTTTTATTTGACTTCATCCTTGTGGAATTGTTAAGTAACTGGACCTGTTTATGCGATTTCCAGCACTGTATAACACACTGTTACTTAGAAAAGTGGGTAAAAGTGAATTACGTGAATAAAAAGGTGGTGATACATTGGCCTTGGGTGAAGAACTCGAGAAATACCCCCCCATCCACCCCCCCTGGTCTACTGTGAGTCTTGTGTTACTGAACCTCCCCATAACTGTTTCAGTAATCCCTGACCGGGCCTCTGAGGAAGTCCACTGGAGGATGATGGACCATGCAGAGCTCCACCACTACTGCTGAAATGATCCTGATTTATGATATGTTGCATTAGGATGAATATTGATTTTTTTTTCCCTTTTCTCTCTCTCTCTCTCTCTCTCTCTCTCTCTCTCCTTCTCTCGTACAGGGAAAGATTGATGTTGCTCTATTGATTTCCAATCAATTCATTTATTTTCATTTTATTTAAGCTTGAGCGACTGCTCGATGCTTCCATAAAAAGCAATGCATTTTTATCAAACGTGTTGGGTAGGGGGTGTAGGGGGGGGTGTTTACATTAAAGAGTGATTTGGTAAAATCTAATTGACTTTGCATTAATTTGTCCGCCATCTAAACAGGAGGTCAGTGCGCGAGCGTGTTTTATCACGCCGGTGTCACTGTAGCGTATTATAATCCTCAGCGCCACGCAAACCTGTAAACATGCTTTTTTTTCCTTCTTTTGTTGACACTCTTTTGTGTAAAAAAAGAAAAGAAAAACACAAACACGTTTCTGCACAGATAGGCCTATCTTTTGCTCATTATGACTAGAGGAACAGAAGAAAAAAAAAAAAGAACAGCAGCGATGATATCGCTATCACTTCGGGGACAGTGAAAGAGTAATTAACATTTTTTGGCACTCGTCCAGTTTCAATTAAACGCAGCTATTTGTGCGTGTTTCCTCGCTTCGGCAAATCCAATTGGCAATGCTTGGCCTGCTTCATGTCTGCGTTGTTTCAGGGCTAATCAGTGCCTTGGTGTATTTGCATATAGGCACTGGTTCCTGCCCATCCTGTGTCCACTGACCCATGTGCGGGCGGCGTGTAGGAAAAGCTCTTCCTGAAAAGAACAACCCCTAATTGTTTGGGCACACATCAATGGATGAGTACTTGCGGGATAAATGGGTTCCCATACAGGCCCATCACTTAGAGAGGAAAAGAGGGGGGGGGGGAAGAAAAAGAAAAAGCCTAGAACAACTTACTGATTCCTCTGACAGTGATGCATTAAAATGGGCCCCACGAATAATTGCTCTTTCCTGTGGCTACTGTGCGGGGAGGGTTGCATAATGATGATAAAGTTTGAGCTGTGCTTGAGAGAGATAAAGGCTGCCATGGCTGAGCTCTGAGCGCTCTCTGGATGCTTCCTCCGAGAAGCGTCTCCCTGGATAAGCTATTAGCTTAGCATGAAGTGGAGGGAATGAAACTTGGAGCCCGTGCTTAAGTAACAGCGCCGTCGCTTTAAAAAATAACAAACGATGAAGACGGAAGTGCAAGCAGCCCTCGAAAAACACCACATTCTACTAGCAATCAACTAGCATAGAGGTTCCCGAAAATGACATGCGCCGCATTACTTAGACGCTCCATCTGCAGCTTCATCTTCCCATTATTCTCCATCCTGGTTATATTCAGTCACCAAAGTGCTTTTAAACCATTAGACAAAAAACAACAGATTGCAAAAAAGCAGAAAGGCACTACTGTTGTCTATTTAAAACCGTTGTCTGTTTTAATATTAAAAGAAAATTACACAGTGGAAAATGAAGAAACTGATTAAATTGATTAAAACTGATTAGATGTGTCCTTAAAAACGCTCGGAATTAATGCAAATGAGGGTCATTATCAGGTGGAAATGAAATGTTACTTTAAAACAGAGTACAAACTCAGATAAGCATCAGCCTGTACTGATGTTTTTGCCCACAATAGAACACCAACATGCAAAGCTACAGCCAAATCAGTGAGCATCTGTATTGTTTGTCGTCAGTTAAATGCAATTTCAATACAGTTGCTGTTTCCATATGATTGTATACAGTTTCACTAGAATGAACGGTCTGGAAAAGGCTGCTATTTGGAATTGCAATTGAAAAACAGTATAGTTTAAAAATAGTATAGTTTATTCAGGTCACTCTGGTCAGCAGAATGTTTTCATATAAATATACACTATATATATATACATATATATATATACTGTTAAACTGAATTTCCAGATCAGTTTTTCTGTGAAGGGGTTTTCTGTTTTTAAAAAGAGGCAGTGTAAGGGTACCCAAATTTGGCACAAGTAGTCAGTTATGATGTAGTTCTCTTGACAGTGGAAACAATGACAATGTGCGATCATTGACTACCCTGACTTTTCACAAGCTGAGCGCTAGGGTGGGGTTGGGTTTAGTGCCGGGAGGGCCAATGATCCAATGGCCCCCACTAATGCACATACAGCATGAGACAAGCTACAACTCACCTATTTATTTTAGCTTTGTAATCATGTTTTTCCAGTGTGTAATGCTACAGTACTGTTACAAGTTCCATGATCACACATTTTGTCATCATTTCCACAATCGCGTCAACTAACTACTCTTGATAAATTTGGTCACCCCTCTGTTTTTAAAAAGAAAGCCTTTTCACATACAGAGTAAACGGCCAATCAGATCACAGAGCTCCTCTATTGTTGTTACTGTTGCTTTGATTTATGCGTGAGAATTCATGTGACCTCCAGAGAACACCACTGAGGTTTTTTTTTTAAATGCTTTGATGTGGCAGAGAAACAACCACAGGTATTTGACCGGGGTTTAGACTAGTTACTGGACCATGTCGCCCCGCCGTGCCCCAAGGAAAATACTTTTACTACCAGTCTTCATTAAAAGTTGACAGGCTGTGCTCATGTCCAGCGCAGCAGAAGCTAAGTTGGAGTACAGAGTACTTAAGTAAAAAAGAATCTAGGAACAGTCTCTGCTACTTACTTGCCAAAAAGGGTTCTTTGTAGCAATGCCATGGAAGAACCGCTTTTGGTTCCCTAAAGAACCAATCAATGCATGGCTCTTCAAACCTCATTTGAAACCACTTAACTTAAAATGTCCTTTAGGGAAGCACAAGAAAAATGTACATGTATATATAAGCCCAGTTTAGGAACTGGAAGTGAGCACCGTTCCACTGTACTTGTTAGTAAATGACTTTGTTAGTCATGTTGTGTGAGAGTGAGGATGTGTACCAACTGTATTGTGTAATATGTGCAATAGTTGTGTTGGCCTGTTGCACTGTGGCAGAGGTGAGCAGTGCTTCATTCCCCTGGTATAGGCGTACAGCTGAGCTGGAAGCTGGAGGGGAAACCTTCTGGATTTAAGTGTCTTTCCTCCTGAGGTCATGCTCAGCAGTCTATGGTAAGTCACTTAACCCCAAGCTGCTCCAGGAACAGGATGGGATGGGAGCTGCAAGGTGCCACCTTTGCCCTTTACTTACCCCTTACCCACCCCACATGCTGGCCTTGGAAAATTACAAAGAGCGTAGTGTAGATCCACCCTGGAAGAGAAAGGGATGGACATCAAAAAGACACCCCACCATGTAAATATTCAGGAGAAATTGTGTTTATCCACTATGCTGTCCAACCAACAGCCCATCAGTATCAGATGTGTAATGACTGGAGCTGCACTATTCTCCTCCACCTTCCTTAAAATATCAGCACTTCTATCACTTTTAATTGATTTTCTGTTCCTACTATTTTACAAATATATTTATGCTATTCCTGTAAGGCACAAGACAGATAGATAAAGAGAAAGATGGAGACAGAGATAGAGAGAGAGGGAAATACCTACAATTGTTTTTAAGGACACATAGGAAAGTAAAAGTAACTTCTCAGAGCCCAAATCTAAAGCACGGTGTGTTCATTCTTGTGGTCAAAAACATTTTTTCTCATTACCTTGAATGCACTCGAAGCCAAGACGTGTTTCGTCATGCATTGACGAATGCATCGTGTGTACCGTGCCAGTTAGCATAGTGCTAACCGCAGGCCTACCTCACCAAGCCCCTGCCTCGAACCTGTTAAATAACTTCAAACATGATGAAAGACTTTATTAGAGGTCAAACTGTGCACGTTTGATTCCTTTCCCAATTACTCCTTGGCCTTGCATGCACTTTGATAATAGTAATGGTGTGTTTGATGGATCTTCACGACTTTCATTCACGAAAGGGCACATCCACTGCAGACCACACCGTCAGGGGCCACATCTCGGGCACTCTGGCCAGTCTCAGCCACGACAGCATGAACACTCAGAGCAGCTCTTCATAAAGAAACCCATTAAGATGCTCGGATTCTTGTGTCCGAAATTGTATCCTGTTTCCACCAGAATAGAAAAGAAAGAATGGAACAGATCAACAAAACGTTTTAAAAATAACTATTTAGAATGAGGTCATGGTGCATAATGAATATCGTCAACTGGCAGCTACTAGACTGAGCTATTCCTTTAAACT
>JBBPDC010000007.1:4291397-4303287 GCA_037974485.1 Hemigrammopetersius urotaenia | reverse complement strand
GCAGCAGGAACACGGCGCCCGGGGAGCAGTGCGTGGGACGGTACCTTGCTCAGGGTACCTCAGTGGTGCCTAGCAGTTTTGGGAATCGAATCTGGACTTTCTGGTTGCAGGGCGAATGCCCTAACCACTAGGATACCAGCTGCCCAGAAAATGCATTTAAGAGGGGGGTACTTTTAATTAAATCATTAAGACAAAGAAATCCCTTCTGAGTGGTGTAATGGAGTCAGACTTGTTCACAGTTTAATGCCTTAGAAGTTATTACACAAAGTTTAAAAGTTTGGACTTTTCTCTAATTGTACAAACCAAATTTGTATGCTATTATACAATATTTTAGGGCCAAACTGGGGACTTGCCCTTTCACCATGCAGGACAGTCCCGGAGAAGAGAACCGGCTCCGAAATCGAATCAAACTCTGTTCTATTGACAAAGTCATGCGTTTAGATCAGACCTTTTTTCACATAGGAAAGAGCCGGAGGCCTAATTTTCCTATTCTTTTTGTTTTACAGTCAGAAACTCCACTGCAAGGTTCAGCATCTTCCCATTTGGTTTGTGCCTATTTAAAGAGCAGTTTGCTCACATAACCCAAGTGCTGATCATAGCTGTCCTTCCCTGGCTGTGATTCAGTCTGTGTGGCTCCCCTGGTGGAGGTGCTGGCTGCTCTGTGCTGGGCTCAAACACACCACACAGGTTCGGGAAGAGCTTATTAAACAGTGACTAACGACTGAGAGCCTGCACTGCTCCAAAAGGTATGAAGGGGTAAAAGGTCAGAGCCAAGTGGACGGTTTTGTGTAAAAGTTGTTGGAAAGTGCCCCCTTACTGCGAATGCTGGGGTCATGCTGCCACTCCAGCGTTTAAATGAATGGGGAAAAAAACACAAATCACATTATTGTGTATAAATTATAAGCAATTAAAATCCAAAGGAGACCTGGGGAAGCAGCCACTGTCGTCAAAAATAAAAAATAAAAAAGCAGAAGCATGCAGGAGCGAGACTGTGTGTGTATGTGTCACAGAGTGTGTGTACGTGCGTGTGTGTGTGAGAGAGTCTGAGCTCCACACCGTTTATATAGGGCCTAAAAATAACCGTCCAATGGAGGCCCGAGGTCAAATGAGCCAATGAGAGCGAGCCTATTTGCATACTGGTCCATGATTGGCTCACGGTGATATCATATGCGCCCGCGCAACCTGGTCGCCTGTGATTGGCTGGCTGGGCTTGGAAAAGAAAATATAAAAAAACAAAAAAACGGGGGAGGGGGAGGGCCAAAAGGGGCTGCGAGGTTTGAATAGAGAAGTTTGACAGAACGCGAGGTCTTCCAGTTGGAGTCCAGTCTCGCCGTGCGTGTGTTTGGCTGGTGTGAGGTAGAGAGGGAGTGAATGAGTGAGTGAGTGAGTGAGTGTGTGAGGGAGGGAGAGATCTCCACAACGCACGCACGCACGCATTCACGCTCATACGCGCGCGCATCCACGGAGCGACGCTTCTCTGGTGCATGTGCCAGACGCACGGAGGAGACGCGGTGGAAGAAGGACGCGCTCGCTGCTGTCAAGACTGCACACGCTGGGCTCTTGACGCGAGAAAAGAGGAGGAAAGAGAAGAATTACTGCAACAAGAAAAACTTCCAGGCGTTTTTGTTGGGTGGGATTTTGCCATGGATGTGCTACCGATGTGCAGCATTTTTCAGGAGCTGCAGATTGTCCACGACACCGGCTATTTTTCAGCCCTGCCGTCGCTGGAAGAGTACTGGCAACAGGTAACCCCCCTCTCCACAGAGCTCGCCTGACGATCATTATATTCACTATAATAATAATAACAGGCGCGCTTAGAATAAACTTTGAGTGACAGGCCAGGGTGCCTCCCCCGGCGCACTGGATTCAAACAGGCTGCGTCGCTTCTGACTGGCTGCCTGCGTTCTGCGGTTAAATGGGCGCTCAACTTCGTGGCTCTGGCGTTTTAGCAGTTGCATGACTTCCACACACGCTCCTGTTTGACATTTGTCTTGTTTATTTCCCAATAACGCTTTTTAACCACCTTGTTATTTCTTATTCATATGTTCCATTCCACCTTAAAAGCAGGCGTCAGAATTAAACTTGCTGCTGCATTTAAGGTGGAATGGGGGAAGAAATCGACGGGAAAAAGCAGCCCAGTCTTAGCTTCTTGTTTTGGGTGAAGATAAGTGGTTGCAAGTGTTTCTGCATTAAGGAAGGGGGTTTGTTCATTTCTGCCTGCAGCTCTGGTAGTAAACGCTGTCAAAGTGCTGCTTGATAGTGAGTCACTGTACCGCGAGTCATTTTTTGTATTGTAATATCAGCGAATATATATATATGTATATATAATGTGTGCGGTTCTGGGGTCACCTCAGCAATCTAAATCCAAAACACATAGTAGAGTGAGACTGTCTGCGCTGAAATGTCGTAAAAGCACACGAAGCGTTGAGGAAGCCTCTCCAGAGTGCATGTGTGTGTGTGTGTGCGTGTGTGTGTGTGGTGATTTTACACACACGCATACACAGGAAGTCAGTGGTGCATGGAGTATAAAATATCGTCCTAAAAGGAGGCTGGGTTTAACGTAGCCCACCGATTTGACAGGCAAGTGTCTTATGTGCCATTCCACCCCTGAGAGTGCTTCACTCAGTACATGATTGAAACCCAGCCAGGTAGTAATCCCTCAGGCTATTGAGGTTCTCGAGATGAGCCAAGAGCCAGGCACTGTCTCAGATGTGTTCCCACTTGCCTCCCCAGTGGTTACACACATATCACACATGTAAGGTAACCCAGGCCCTGGGAATGTGGTGTTCCACCACCCAAAACACCCCCTTGGGCAAGCGGTGTTGGAGAACACTGGAGCGTTCTGGTTGACCCAGTGGAGTCGTTCATGGCTGAAGGTAGATGTTGAGTGGTGTTACTTGGTGTCACGTCACCGCCGATGGTGTAACTCACTGCTTGCCTTTGGGGCAGCTGTTCATTTTGAACCAGCGAGTCAGTTGGAGTTTCATGAGCCGCCTGCATGAGGAAACTCGCCAGAGCAAGAGGAAGTGCTGTGGCTTCCTTAAAAGGACTCTGAAATGGGTGCATGACTCACTTGGCCGCCGTTAAGCAAGAGAATAAATGTTAGTCTTTCAGAACGAGGCTCTGCAAATGTACTCTTGGGCCAAGCTAAATTTGGACACAATCGGTGCCGGGAGCACCATAATTGGATTCTGGCGAGTGTTAAACATTCGGTAACGTTTTGACACGTGGAATGATGCAGATTGTCTGAGGAGAAACGGCTTGTCTTTAGTGAGCAGTCGGCCAGTCATTCATTGTCCAACCGTGGGAGACTGAGCTCGGTCCTGAGCTAAAGTACACTGTCCGTGTCACGGTCAAATACTGCACTGTAAAAAGCCTCATATGAGCCCTGAGAAGGGGACCTATTGCCCTTTTGCCCTAAAATAAAAGAGGGAAATGTTCTTCCTCATTAACAGTCAAAGCGATTTGGCTTCCTGTTTGCTATAGATGGATGATTACATATTTAGTACTCACGGTGGCAGGGGAGTGTAGGTTTGCCTATGCTTTTATTGGAATGGTGGCGTTCCTGATGCTTCCTGGACTAGGATTTGTGGTATCGATCTTCCTGTTGATGCTAATTCTGACTCTACAGTCTCCTAACTGCATGTTCTCTGTTCCACACCAGACATGCTTGGAGTTGGAGCGCTATCTGCAGAGTGAACCCTACGTCTCGGCGTCCGACCTGAAGTTTGAGAGCCAGGACGACCTGTGGAGCAAGCTGATCCTGGCCTGCGGGGACTCGAAGGGTGACTCGGACTCGAACGGGAACCTGGTGCCGGTCAAGGAGGATCCAGACAATCAGGACAGCCAGGCCCTGGAGACCAACAGCGTCAACTCGGATGCCAGCAGCGAGGCTTCGGACAGCTCCGAGGAGCTCTCGCCCACTCACAGCTTTAGCTCCAACCCACTGGGCTCGGCGCTGGCCGAGTCGGGACATTTGGGTTCCTCCATCATCGCCACGCCACCATCCTCTCCGGAGGCGCTGCAGGAGCCCAGCGCGCCACAGGTTTGGAGCTCCATACAGACTGAACTGCACCTGCCAGTCAAGATCAGGCACGGAGGGATGGCCAAGGTTTCGGGGACGGATAAGTCGGGTTCGGCCGGAGGGGACGCCTCTCCGGACGGCAGGAGGAGAGTGCACAGGTGTCACTTCAACGGCTGCCGGAAAGTTTACACAAAGAGTTCTCATTTAAAAGCACATCAGCGCACTCACACAGGTACGTTTTTCTTAATTTGCCTTGCTTTTATTACATACATGCGCTGATGTTTTTGCTTTATCTACGTGTCCAAAAACAAAACATTTGCAACTCCCTCATTTGCATACTCACGTGCTCACAAGCACTCACACCAGTCTGGCACCCGCTGGGATGCCCCTGTGATCACTGCGCGTGTGTTACGTAAGCCACAGGAAAAGACTTGAAGTGAATGTTCGTGACTGACTCTAGTTACGTTGCTTCCTGTAACTTTATCACATGAAAATCGAGCAGAAAAAGAGCCCATTCTGTCTGAAATGAGTACTGAAACCGCTCCGTTGACTGAGATTCATCTGTTCCAGTAGAGTAGTTGTGTAATGGTGTCGAGAGTTCACTCAGGTTGTCCACAGCTGCAAGACCATTGCCACTCTCTGTATATTTGCCTTGCATGACTGCACGCCTAAACGGTGACCTAATCTGTTTGGAATGTGGCTGTGCCCTGTAGGAGGAGAGGGGGAGGGAGGGGGCAAGGCCTAGCAGGATGAAAGGAACCTGCTCTACCAAAACACTATTGGTTTCGTCATGGGAAAGGGCCAGACATTTCAATGGGGAACTGGGTGGCCCACTTTTTTTCTCTCTCTCTTTTAAAGGGCCTTGTCCTGGTATAAATGCAGCCTATGTGTGGGGCTCATTGTTCATTCATTCAAATGCTATTTATGTTTACAAGACACAGAGGGACAAGTTGAGGCATTCCGATCATTCCGAGCTGAATGCCTCAGCTGACTGTGCATTAAGGCCCTGAGGGTTAGAAAGTGCCTGCATGTATGACTGCATTTTTTAAAAAAAAGCAAGCTTCCCGTGCTATCGGCTGGCTCGTCCTAAAGATGTTTGTGTTTTTGTTTACAGGTGAGAAGCCGTACAGGTGTTCATGGGAAGGCTGTGAGTGGCGTTTTGCGCGCAGCGACGAGCTAACCCGGCACTTCAGGAAGCACACGGGTGCAAAGCCATTTAAATGCAGTCACTGTGACAGGTAAGCTCTCTCTCTCTCTCTCTCTCTCTCTCTCTCTCTCTCTCATGCTCGCTCGCTCTCTCTCCTCGCTGACACTGAGAGGTCTGACAGTTATCGCAGCGCGTCTGCCGTTTCTCACCGGTGCCTTTGATGTGCGCAGCTAGAGAAAATACAATAGATTTCACATTCGCCACATTGATTCCTTTTATCTGTTCATCGATGGTAGTCGTCACATTATGCTTGGATTTCATCACCTAATTGCCTAATCGGATTAAATGCTTGAAAGAGCAATGGCAACAGTATCATATTTCCTGAATATTGATATTGACTGGGATTTTATGAGCGAATGTGCCGGCTGTTTAAAAGGGAGGCACAATGCGTCTTTCAGTATTTCTGCGTCTCGCTTGCTGCTTTGAAAAGACTCGCTGTCTGCTCAGCCTCTCTCTCTGGTGTAAGGAAAAACATGCAAAAGCAGCGAGACCTGCCGTTCGGTTCCTGCTCTGTAGCTGCAGGCTGTTATACTGAACACCACAGGCCAAACATTTATGTCAGCACTTGGGCCCTCTGCGTCTGTTCTGACCTGCTTCATCTGGTTCATTCCATTTCAATTCAATTTATTTGTATGGCTCTTTTGCAAAAGACGTTTATAGAAACCCGGGTCCAGTCAGGCTTAGGGCAACAATCTGTCCTGTTTATTATGCTGCTGCTGTGTGTTGAGTCATAACGCACATACATTCCTGAAAATAAAGGTGTTCTTTGGAGCGATGCCTTAGACAGTCCACTTTTAGTTCCCTGAAACATTCAATCCATGGTTCTCCTGTGGCAATTAGATGTGCAAGTAAAGAAACTTCCCAACCTCCACACATGCCAGTTAAAGATGGCTGAGAACTGTACAATTAAGCCAAAAGAGTCATGTAAGGACCGGCATTGCTTATACGTAGTGAAAGTAACCCTCTCCTCTTTCCTCTGCTTGATTCCAGGTGTTTCTCCAGGTCAGACCACCTGGCCCTGCACATGAAGAGGCACCTCTAAAGCAGGTTGTGTCCGTGCGCCGCGTGGGGATATGTTCGTTTGTATCCTGACCAGCCTCGTGGTTGACCTGCCCTTATGCTTAAGGGAGGGTGGTGGAGTGTGTTCCAGCCAAAGCATGCCATTTTGCACCGAATCCTGTGCCTCCGGGTCCCTCGGGAGAAAGGCCTATTGACTGGTTGTGGGAAGAAAAAAAAAAAATGAAACGACAAAGGAAGAGACAAAATCATGCGCGAAGAATGAAGGACTAAAAAAAAAAAAAGAAGAAAAAAATTTACAAAAAAAAGAGGATAAAATCTGACAAAAAAAACAACGAATGAATGGATGAATGATGTGTGTTGTATGGTGCATGTTTTGGGACAACTCCTGGACAACCAATACACTGGTACTTATTAAAAAGAGCCTGTCTGAGGGTGAACGAGTGAGTTCGCTGAGCGCGAGGGTGACTGTATGGTGTGAGCTGAGGCTGAGGCTGGGATGGGGGGTACCAGTGTGTCGCTGCAGACTGAATGGCGTTTTGGTGGGGAGGGTGGGAATCAAGTTCCGTTTTTTGTTTCCTTGCGGCCTGTAAGAAAAACAAAGTGTGTCTGCTTGTCAGTGTGGAAGCAGGGACTCTTGCCAATCCCCCCCAGGCTCTGTATCACAAAGGGGACGAGGAGGTTTTGGTTACTTCTGAACCCGTGCACCCCGACAAACCCCCCCTTCAGAGGGTCTGCAGAGTTCCTGGCCCTGAATGAAAGTGGCTTTTTGGTGTTTGGTGCAGCTACTAAATGTGCAATGTGTTCAGTAGCTTGTTTTCTCAACAAGCTACAAAAAAGCTCTTTTGTTGTCCATTGTATAAGCTGTGTGCTTAGAGATAAAAACACAAAAACTATAACTTCACTATCATAGACAGGTGTTGCATGGTATTAGGGTTTGTACTCTTTTATTTTTATTTTTTTCCTGTTCTTTGTTATCAGGACTGCTAATAGATTCCAATAAAGTGCAGCTAAATACGAATGGTTAAATGTTACAATATTGTACATAAATGGATTGATGATTCTTCTCTTTAAACCCCCCCCCCCTGCTTATGACTTTTTTTTTTTGTTTCGCAAGGAAAAACCACTATTGATTTTTTCCTTTCACTTCTTTCTCTTTTTCTCTCTCTCTTATCTCATTCTCTTCATTTTTACCTGTTATTAATGCACTGTTGACCTTAATGGTGCCTTATGCAAGTGACCTTGTCCTGTGGAATAGATTGGTCCTTGGGGGTCACACAATGTCTTTTATGAGTGATCAGAATAGCTTTATTAAGGCTCCATTTCCCACGAAAATGCACCTTTCTTTTTTTTTTAATTCCCTTCGGAAGTGGCCACTCGGACCGAACCCAACGTTAATGCATTCGGATCACAAAATTAAGACGTTTTAACCTCGAATTTTTTGTTAAGAAAATGTGTACGGTTCACCATGCAAAGCACTTAAATCAGCAGCTTTCTCTTTACAACCATGTGACAGCTAACCGATACTGGGCGGAATCTCTTTGAATGGTACAACAAAAAAAAAAAAGTGGAATCTGATGAAACCGCAAAAACTGGTCATTGCATAACAAAGCTGGAGGGGAATAGAGGGGGAGGGGGAGGTGGGGGTGACGCAGCTGCTTTGACATGCGTTTGGCACTGAGGTTTTGAAGGCCGGGCCTGCATCCCCTGCAACCAAGACCGAGGGGAAAAAAACCTAAAGATTTATTGTAATTAACAAGCCCTACCAGGACAGGCCTCGCCTTGTACTGCATCTGTGTAATGAATTACTAAAGGCTTTGCTGGCATAGACTCTGCCACAGACTGCTGACTCTGGCAGTTTGCTATTGACCTGTCTGGATGGCGTTGTTTTAGCCCAGCAACAGTATTATGGAAACAGAGACCGGGCGTCCAGAAAGATAAAGATAAATCGCTTCTTTCAGCCCATACATTTACAGACACGGAATTGAAGCCTTTGGGACTGCAGACAGGTCCCAGGGCTGCGTGTATGCATTGTTTTAGTGATATCTAACTGTTGTTATTTTGTTTTGGTTTTTTTTGGCCAAGGATCAGTTCGAGACGCGAATGTCTAAAAGCATTCAGTGAAAGAGTCAGCTCCTACACAGCTCAGCAGATAGTAACGCGCTTTATCAGGGACGTGCTATTCTTTGTCTCGAAAGTGGAATTTGACAGCGCGGCAGAGCTCCTTGGATTTCAGATTAGATTGTAGCTGTAGGAGGATCAGCGCGAAGAAGCTCGCCGCCATAAAATCGGAGCCAGCAAGGTTTTTGCTGGCAAAGAGGAAGAGAACAGTACATCCTGCCTATGAAAGTGGCCAACACTCATTCAGGCGGCAATAGAGCCTTAACTAAAGCCTCCCATTTTGCTTGTAACTATAACCAACGCTTTCTATCACTCTTTTCTCTCACAATTTCCCCTGTTGTCTATAATAGAATATTTGTAAAAATTTGAAAAAGGAAGAAAAGTTAAAAACGAAATACGAAAAAAAAAAACATTTTCTAAGATTTTTATTTGTTCTTGCTTTATATAAATTTTATTTGAAATTGTTTTGCAAAATTGTTCTATTTCTGTATGAATGTATTTTTTATTGGAATAATAAGAAATTCTTATCACACATCATTTGTTTCATTGTTTTTGCCTCAGTTTCTTTCAGCACTGCTTCGAGACGTTCGGAGAATGAGTGATACAGCATTATAAGCACTAACTTATATATTTAGACTTTGGAAACTACTGGTAACATTCAGGAAGTTTGGAATTAGCCGTCATATTCCTAATTCCGCTACTTTTAGAGAGGAATGTGTGCAGTGTAGAGAGAAATAGCTGTTCTAATATGTCAGGTGTTTAGGAGCATGAAGAAATGATTGCGTAATTCTGTAAGGATCTCTATACTGTCAGTTCTTGATCGACCTTGATATCTGATCACTTCTATCTGATATACTCATCCTGAAGGTTAACTAGAATCATGTTGATCATGCATCTGTAGCAAACCTGGTTTTATATTATTTTATATATGAAAATAGTGCTTCCACTACTTCCAATAGAGCTTGACTTTATGGGAGTGTGCCAATCCAATACTTACCCAATCGATCCGAGAGTGTCTGTTGGACCAGTACAGGCCAAAATCACTAGATTGGATATCAGAAAAACACTGAACCAGCACATAAATTCTTAACTAAACTTTGAGCTACATGCCTTAAAGAGAGATACACAGATGAGCAACAAGGCTGTGTCTCAAATGGCTCCTTGCTCCCTACATAGTGCACATAAAATACAAACCGTGTATAAAATGTCTTACAAAGAGCCACTGAGTTTCAGCAGTGTGTGCAGAACTCTGTAATCTACAAACTGAGAACTATATGGGTGTAGAAACTCGAATCTTATAACTTATATAGCGCCCTCTAGAGGAAGGCATTCAAAGTGCATCAAGACAGGTAGACAGGTGTGTTATTATTGGCTTAGTTATTTATCAGAGAGGAAAAAGACTGCTGGTATCGGCAGATATTGGAGTAACTGTTTGAGTATCACTTCCAGGCATGAAAAAGTGGTGTTGTGCCACCCTTAGTGCAGGTAGGAGAATGATTCCGCATTTATTTAAAGGGATCTTCCCATTAAAGCCTAGGAAACCCCCCTCTGATGATGTATCTTGAAACTGGAAGTCAATTTTGAAAGAGTACAAGTGCTGTGGGGGTGGATACTTGGGAGCAGGCTGTTCAGCTGATTTATTCCTTCAAAAAGTTTGACCATCATTTGAGTGTGTAGCTATATCACGGATTTGGCTGAGCACCGCAGGGATGTGAACTGGGTAAGGTAGTGAGAGAAGATATGAAATATTCTGTTTGTTAGAATCCACAACAGGACAAGAACCATTAAACTAGCACTAAAGGATGAAACAGAAGACTGAAATGTTCTTAACGTTCTTAAATGTAGCATCACAATGAATGTAACCCACAGAGAGCCATTATCTGGTCAGATGAAGTTCACCTCGGTTCATTTTGGTCTCTCCAGTTTACCTGCACCACTCTTATCCGAGGTGGGCGAGTGAGGTCTTCCACAGATCGAACCAAAATGGACTAAATATGTCTCCGCACCAAGAAAGATGCTAAATTGCACCCTTTGAGAATCCAGCCTTCTAAAAGAAGAAACCGGACCGTGCTAATCTTCGCCAGGGTTAGCGCTGGGATGTTTTGCCAAGGCTTGGCCACTTCCCCAAAACCTAAAAAAAGCCCAAAAAAGGTTCAGTCTTCTGGGTTCAGCTCTCCCCTACAGTCAACACTTACACCACTCACGATCAAAGGCACGCAAATTACCCATCAGCATCCGAGACTGCCCTTGGCACTTCATTAGCATCGTGTATTTACATGGCTGTTAGATGATTATTTGATACAAATAAGATAATGTTCCCCATTGCACACTAATCAAAAGGGCTGCACAGATTTTTATTTAATTATCAAAAACACTGCAAGTGCCGTGAATTAGGTGCCTCATGCAAACTGTTTTCCTATTGTAAGGCTAATATTATAATCTGTAAAATGGACCAGATGAAATGTGGTGTTTGCTCACAGCAGGGGAAGGCAGCCTTAGATGTTTGGTATTGTGTTAATATAGGAAGGGAATTTGCGCACATACTTAAGCTTCTTCTTACAGTTCGCCAGTGAAAGAGGCACCCAAAGATATTGTTATGCAGCTCCAGGTTGTTGCATAGATACATCAAACCCTTAAAGGTCAAGTAGTCCCAAATCAATCATTAAACGTAAGAGAATCCCTGCCCACGCTCAGTGATGGACTGTACCATGGTGGTAACATTTTTATAACAGTCTACCCGTTCCTTCATTGTTGCTGACGGTGATAAAATCAGGATGGCAAGTCCCGCTCAACCTGGCACCACAAACGAAGGCGCTTTTCCTGCTTTGCTGCATATTTCTGCAACCCACACACTTTCCTGTATTTGCCTTGGGAATGCCTGGATATGTCTCGGGAAAATCCTGGATTACCCTTTGCAGGTAAACGACCTTCAACCATATGACAGACTCCTTAACCTAATGTCCTGGGAATGCATTAATAGAGAGAGTCCTTTTCACCTCATCGTAATTCAGAGCCGAACGTGGGATCCGGGCAGAGCCCTCCACAAAGCAGCAGTGACCTTTGCATGCGGACTGGGGCGAGCAGCACGGCAAGTCTCATCATATTTGGTGCCTTGTATTTTCTTGATAAGTCCAAAGGTGAGCGGCGGCGCAGAGCACACCGAAATTAAAGGCAATGTCATGGCATCAAAGCACGCCTTTGCCAGAGGGCAGCGGGCGGGCGAGGAGGCGCTGCGTTTGAAGCATCCATAGTTAAGTAAAGGGGAATATGCAAGGAGTGAAAAAAAAGCAAGAGCAGTGTTTATTCAGTGTGTGTTTAGTCATGACATGCAGTGCGTCTTTCCATCCATTTTATCTTTTAATCTTGTTCGTTTATTCTCTTAATTCAACTTTTTTTTTTTTTTTTTAACCTGTCGTGTCTGGCATCTTAGCAAACAGATCATGGAGCTGGGTGCCTTGGTGTGCCAGACACCTTTGTTTTGCCAAGTGGGGCTTGAAAGTGTATGCCCCTCTTGTGATCTG
>JBBPDC010000007.1:4272611-4288655 GCA_037974485.1 Hemigrammopetersius urotaenia | reverse complement strand
ACACATCTGACAGCTGACATGTCATAAATCATAGGGTCATAAATCATTTTTGACATAAAGTATATACTAAAACTACTCACTTCCTGTGGTGCCCCTCAGGGCCCCTAGAGAACCACATCAAGTGTGGGCTTTTGAAAGTATTCTTAAGGAAGAATGCGTACCTCAAAAGCTACAAACTAATCGCGGAAAAGAATTTTTTTACAAAACTTTTCAGGACATGTTGTCTAAATACAGTATTCATCGTTTTGTCACGGGAAGTGAACTGAAAGCTAGCGTGGTTGAAGGCTTCAACAGATGTATGTAAATGTATCAAGTCTAGAGTGTGGAGGCTGTTAATTCCAAGTGTTATATGGACATATTGATGAATCAGGATGAAACCTGTAGAAGTGTTCAAAGAAAAGGTCACTTTACAGAAGTTATCCAGAATTAAAAATGAAAGATTAGATCAATTAAATTAAGAAGAGTTTATAATGCTCAGATGTTCAGGGAGGGCGTTCCACATTGGGGACCTTACGCGCAGTTAGTTTAAGTGCACTCTCCATGGATATGGCGGGCCAGCTGAATATCTCTAGGCATGATGGTGACTCTCTTGGCATGGTTGGCGCACAGGTTTGTGGCCTCGAACATATCCACCAAGTACGCCTCTCTGGCTTTCTGCAGGGCCATGATGGCGGAGCTCTGGAAGGAGTCTTGAAATCCTGAGTGTTCTCACGCACCAGGTGCTGGATGGGCAGCTTGTGGATCAGTAGCGCCATGGATTTTTGGTAACAGCGGACCTCACTCAGATCCATGGTGCCGGGCCTATAACGGTGAGGTTTCTTCATGCCACTAGTTCATGGCCAGTTGCTTCCTGGGCAATGTGCTTTGTTCTTGCCATATTAGTGAAGTGAGATGGTGTTTTGCCACAAGAAAAATAGTGATAATAATAATAAAATATATAGATTATACAATACTATGTATTGATCTGATTAATATTTACATTAAATTAAGTTAATATTTAAATTAAAACTTTAAAAAATACCTAACAAAACATGCCAGACAGAGCATGTCAGTTATGCCTGTGTTCCCGTAACTTAGCAAGCTATTATGACGCCGATATATTATGAAGAAAAACTGCAGAAAATCACTTTTGATATGAATAAAACATTTAAAGTGGAAAAGATTTTGGACATAAAGAAAGCGGGTAAAAGACATATGTATGTTTCATTCAACATGATGAGGAGTTTTACATAACACTGCCTTGCGATTCGTCTCAGAGCCTGTACCCAGACAACGAAATTTCTAATTACAGAACTAAGCTTGCACGGTCACTAATACTGAAGGGTCCGTGGGAGGCTGGTTTAATAGAATTTCAGTACCCAAGATCATGGGAGATTTAGTGACCAGGATGGTGTGATTATTGTTACTGATACATTTTCTAATCATGGCGTTAATTCGCGGAATATCCGAAGAGTGTGTCAAATCAAAGTTGGACCTGTTTACAGTCTCCATGACACAAACCGCTATAGATAAAAACACACTTTCTCAGGTGGATGTATCATTGGGTGATCACCTGGTTGCACAAAGCTCAAACACCTACCCTTATCATAGAGTCATAGAATCGGTGTTCTCAGCAGGACTTTTTTTTACAAAGACACTGCTGGGCACATGGATGCCATCGACCCAGCAAGCAATAATCATTGGCTTCAAAAATGGGCAGCATTTTCAGATGCCAGCAATGTGATAAAATTATTGGCTCCAATCCACAGCAATATATTTTTCAAGAAAATATATTTTTGCTGAACGGTGTGGACATTCAAATCAGATTTACCCGTACAAATGATGAATTTTGTTTAACATTAAATGATGCTGTACAGTACAAAATCTGTATTGTTGTGGTCTCATTTGTTAAAAAAGTTGACGTGCTGTGAGACTAGCTCATGCTTAAGCGTGGATTAGCTCATGCTCAAGCGTTCTCTGCCACCCAGCCAGCTCCAGTCTGGTTGGAGCAGTCAGTAGATGCTCCAGCTAGACTAGCTGTCTTATCAGTAGCATCTCCAGTCCGTCCAGCCACCTTCTCAGCAGCGGCTTCAGTCTGCAGTCTGCCAAGCCGCCTTCTCAGCAGCAGCTCCAGTCCGCTAGCCTCCTTCTCCACAGAACCCGCCATAGCTCCAGTGTGCAGTTCATACCCTGAGGCTTCGGTCCCAGTGCCAAGACGGCTTCCCATGCCGGCCCTGCAGCAGGTTCAGCTTCTTCTTCCTGGGGTCCCGGTTCCAAGCTGCAACCCCAGCACCAGCCTCTGCACCAGCCTGCATGACTCCAGCACTGGCCACTGCACAGGCCTCCACAACTCCAATGCCGGTCTCTGCACTGGCCTCCTCGACTCCTGCGCCAGCCTCCATACCAGCCTCCGCACGAGTCTTCTCAACTGCAGCGATGGTCTCTGCACCAGCCTCCTCGACTCCAGCGCCAGTCTCCGCACCAGCCGCCTAGACTACAGTGCTGGTCCCGCACCGGCCTCTACAACTCTAGTGCCAGTCTCTGCACTGGCCTCCTTGACTCCAGTGCCGGCCTCCGCACCAGCCTCCTCAACTCCTGACTCTGCACTGGCAGCCCCAGCTCCTTACCCTGCACCGGTTTCAGCACCGGCAGCCCTAGCTCCTGACCCTGCACCAGTCTCTGAACCGGCCGCCCAGACTCCAGCTTTGGTGTCCACACCGGCCTCTGTTTTCGTGCAGAGGTTCCTGCATTCCCCACCTCCTCTGCCACAGCCTTGGGGGATGGAATTCATTTTTCCCTCGACCCCCCCACCACTGCTGTTGTGTGGGCTTGGAGGTCTGTTTCAGTGCCCCAGAGTGGTGCCTTTAGGGGGGGGTCCTGTCACGGTTCCTGCCTATGGGACCCGCCTATGGGAACCTACTATGGGCTGTCCTCTGACCTTGCAGGTACCCTTAGTGGGCATTCTTATCTCTATTTAGGCTGCAGTTAAGGACTCTAAGCTGAACAGAGTTTAGGAGTCTGTATTGTTTTGTTTCCCCATTGGTCCTCAGTTCTGTCTCCTTTTGTATTTAAGTTGGTCCATCCTTAGTTTGGTTGTATTTTTATCTTTTCCTCATTTCCTCGTCTATGTCCTCCTCCTTTATACACCTGGTTGTTTTTGTGTCTTGGCCTCTGTACCTTTTCTGTTTTCATTTGTGTTCTGTTTATTATTAAATATTCCTCCTCATGAAAGTCTGCACCTATGCCTCCTGGACAGGACCGATTCGTGACATAAATATTCGATTGACAGGGTATATCAAAAAAATTCTCAATAGCCGCAGGCATCCATGTTTCCAATCAAGAAAATGTATTTTTTATAATACTTCCCAAATCTATTTTAATCTATTGTAATAGGCATGGTAGATAATGATGTCTTTACAGGTACATATGATAAGAACAATTTTGCATTTAAGCATTATGACTTGAAATTCTTGGCTGTATATGTAGATGATCAGCAATTTCCAGCTAAATCCTTACAACCCAGATACCTGGAGTGGTCCGCTATACATGTGTTCTACCAACCAGTTCCAACAACCGGCAGACATCTAAAAAATAGGTTGTTAGCTATCTACAAGTTATACAAAGTGTGCAATTTTCAAGCAAACAGGTACAAGATTTTTCAGCCTCTACTTGTGGTGATCTCTATTGCATGTCAAAAGGTCTACCCTATGAGGAAGTGATGTATAAATACTAGTGCTGGGCCGTTATCTGCGTTAACGTGAGACTTTTATTGCGCGATAAAAAAAATATCGCCGTTAATCTATTCACAAAGTTGGGGTGGGAGCTGGGTCTATCATCCGCAAGCTATGATGACTTTCACCTTGATATTTTAGCGCGGATTTACTCTCTTTCTCTCTGTCTGTCTGTCTCTCTTTCTCTCTTTCTCTCTCTGGCTCTCTCTCGTTCGTGACTTTTCCGGATCGCGCCCGTTTAAAACCTGTCTCGCTCTCTCTGTTTCTCTCTCTCTGTCGCTTGCTCTCGCTCTCTCTCTCGCACGTGTGCGCTCTCTCTGTGCCTCTCTCTTTCTCACTCGCTCTCTCTTACTCTCTCTCTCGTTCTCTCTGTCTCTTTCTCGCGCTCTCTCTCTCGTTCGTGACTTTTCCGGAGTGTGCGGATTGTCTCTCTCTCTCTCTATATCTCTCTCTCTCTCTCTCTCTTTCTCTCTCTCTCTCTCTCTCTCTCTCTCTCTTTCTCTCTCTCTCTCTCTCTCGCTCTCCCTTACTCTTTCCCTCTGTCTCTGTCTCTCTCTCTCGCTCTCTCTTACTCTCTCCCGTTCCTGACTTTTCCGTATTTAAACCTCGGGTTTATATTTACATTTTCTTTAAGGGTAATGTATTAAACTGAGTTCAAAATGATCTGGGAGAACATTTGGAGGCATATTTATGGTTTACAAAAATAGGCATTGGGATCATTTTGGGAGGGGGGGGCATCAGACCTGTGGCAGAATTCAAATGAGCCATTTTTATTTAGATTAATGTAGATTAAAATTTTTTATCTAGATTAATCTAGATTAATTCCAAGATTTCAATTAGATTAATCTAGATAAAAAAAATTTGTCTATGCCCACCCCTAGTTACGTTACTCCGCCGACATGTTGAGCTTGGAGAGCTTAAACACTGAGACAACTGAGTGACTTGTCAGTGAACTATGAGGGAAAAAAAATAACAAATAAATCAAATAATCGTTCATTAATCGTAATCAAGTTAAAATGTTCAATTAATCGAACAATTAATCGCCCAGCCCTACTATGACCTCTTGGTCCACAGGCAAGTATCCTACCACTAGGCCACCACCACCCTACGCATCTTTTTTATTGCATAGGCAAATCACTTGCTTGTACTAAAGAATCCCGGTGGAATAATTCTTTTGGACTTCTTCAAGGATTCTCTTGGTTCTATATCTGTACTTATTTTAAGGGTTCTTCAGGGATTTTATAGTACAAGCAAATTAAAGTAGACTCAAGTCGATCAAATGGCTATTTGTGAGATTCTACTCCGCGATGGAGAAATGTGGTCCTGTTCTCCTCATGCTGTATCTAACTTGCTTACGCTAAAGACAATTGAAGAACCATATTTTAAGAGTGTAGGCTCAGCCTAGGTTCTTTAAAGTAAGACAAGAAAAAAGTCTCAATTACTAGATATGTACCAGAAAATCAGTTAATCAGATTACATATCAGAAACAACCTTGCGAGTCCCCAAATAGATTTTGCTACTGTAATAAAAAAGGCTATCATCTCATAATCATAACCCAGGGGTGTGTGAGTGCATAGAACTGATGCTACGTTCCTCTGAGTCATCTTCCGAGAAAGGCAGGCAGTATCAGAATGTAAACTCTGATTAAAGCAGTCTTCCTGACTGTCAGCGTGAGTCACCTGCGTCACAGTATCCTGCGGAGATGAGGAGTTTAGCGGGTGGCTGTTTGCTAGCGTTCAGGGTTGAATGGTCAATCTGTGTGGCGCGAGGAAGGCACATTCCTCTCTAATGGCCTCTAATGTTAGCGCCGTGCTAGCTAGGCCTTCTGTTTGAGTCTCATTATGGAAAGCCAGAGCTCTCAAAAGTAAACTGGAATGTTTAGTCCCTGGAGATGCATGCACTGTGCTAGCATTTATAATGGCCTCTATTATGCAACGGCTATAGCATCAGATAATACCCAGTGCTGGGTTGCCTAGTGCTAACCCAAACACACCGTACGCCAATTAATACCCTGTCAAAACTACACAGATACGCCGCCAGAAAGACGCTGCTGGCTGTCAGCCTTTTTTTCCCCCATCTATCAGAAATGACTATGCATTCATTCCCAGCCGTTATATAATCCAGAGGCGTGTGCTCCTGTACCTGATGCAAATGTTGTCTCATCAAGGGAACTAAATGGATTTTGCTGAGACGCCCGTCCAGATATCAGGCTCTTAAAAGCCAGCAGGGCTCCAAGTCTCAGGGAGAGTGTGCCATCAGCACCCGCGGAGAGGACGGGCTCCTGTTAGTTTGTGTGGAGAATTTGAAATGCTTTCAGACGTGCCCGCAGTACGCTTCCTTCTCCCAGGTTAACTCAAATGCACCTGCATTAATCACCATGACAACTCGCACTTCTCAGCCTCTTCGGGCCGGCTAACGGGGAGCGCGAGACCGGCGGACAGAAGCGATGCCTGTGCCCTACTTACCAGCCGAGCCTCCGCCGTATAAAGTCTGAAAGGTTACAGAGTCTGTGCCGGGAATGATTCACTCTTTCACTCCTTCTTTACCTTATATAGAAAAAAAAAGCATGTGATGTTCTCATTTAAGGCACTGGGCAAAGAAAGAAAACCACGATTCAAGACACTAGCATCCAGTAGGCAACCACCACTGGCACCATTAACGACTCTACAAGATGATACATCCTTAACAGCCTTAATTGTTCTTGATTTAAGTAGAGTAGATGTTAAACAGCTGTTGCTGTTAATGTTGGCATTAAAACCTTAAACGGTTAGGGCCTGCAGGTCCACACTTTTATTACACACTTCTATAACTTAAGCAGTTTGCACTATAGTCCAAGTAATTACTGAATTAAAAGCTTAAGGATGCAATAAGCCTCTGATTTTAAGCAGTTAAGTTACGTTTCACTCATTTCAGTCTAATGTCACTTGATAGATGGTAACTCATCAGAAGAGTCACATTTCCAGAATGGGAAAAAAACCATTCTGATGCATTTTCATATAGGATATCATGCATAAGAAAAATAATACTTACTCTTAGTGTTTTATTATTGTAGTCGATTGCACATCTTTGTTAGGGAGTCAAATGTACTCTTGACTCAATAAACTAACCCAAAGCCTAACGCTAACCCTAACTAAATAGTGCATTTCTTTAATAGGGTACTTTTGTGGTACTTGTAAGTCATATTGACTCCACACACCTTGTCTGGGTTCCAGGCCTTCTACGTTTTTACTTTAAATCTATGCAAAGGTACAGTTTTGGGCCTTTCCCCTGGGGGAGACATATTCACGGCACAAAACTGGACCTCAAGAACATTGACGTTGTACTTTGATGAATAAAAATGCACCTGCACAGGAGCTTTATAGCAAAAGGAGGATGGGGACTGTCACCACTCAGTCAGGAGCTGAAACTGTGGGGTGATTCATGGGACACAGAAAGGCCAAACCTTTTGATATCTGTTGAGATACATCTGTCTGAACCACAGAGACAGCAGAGGCTGATGGAGTGAGTTGCAAAAAGTTGGTGGAAATCGTATAGGGAGTGAAAAAATGATGCGTTTTTCTTGATTATAATGTAATCCTGCTAGTAAATCAATCACTTTTATATTGCATCTGTTTTATGTATTATAATGTGTTTGCAATCAGATCTTTTTTCCTGCAAAGAAACACTTTTTAGTTTCTTTATCATACAGCACTATTACATGAACTCTGTTACTACCTTCGTCTCTCAGTGCCTGGTATCATACTGGTGCCATCTTGCAGAGAGTTTTGCTGATATCTAACGTAATCTTCTTCCTCTGTGGGCTACCATAACCCCGTCGATGACTTCCATTTACAGGTGAGCTCAAGCTCTCTCATGTTTAAGTCTGTTTGGATGTCCTTTACACCACAAGCTTCTACTGTGGTCATTCAATTAACCTCCATGTCTTTTGTAATATGTGTCAAATGAAGCTTTTTCCCCTCCGGCAGTAGTTTCCAAACCCCATTTTTAACGCACACACACACACATACACACTCACAACCAAGTAGTTCTGCTTTAAAGGGAGAGAAAAAACATAATCTTGGTTTGAAAGTAGGTGTTAGCGCCTGTGTTTGACTGGGCTGTTTTTCAATTAATCTCTGACCACTAACGAGCAGGAGCGGCAGGAGTCGTGGAAACCATGGAAGAGAATATTAATACATCTCCTTTTCCCTTCATCTATCCAGCTCAATGTACACCTACACAGACCTTCGTGGTCACACTAATTAATTGCTGAGTGAAATTCCGAGGTAAAACATATCAAAGAGGAGATTTTGGGAAGGATTATTTGGTGGGGGGTGGGAGGGGGGGTGGGTTAATTCATGCAATTTTTTGTATTTTTTTCCGGAGGGATAAAAAATGTACCTGCTGAGAAACAGCTCTGGACAGGCAAACAGGAGCAAGATTAGTAATTTAGTGGGCTCTCTTTGAAGTGACATTAACGCTGGCTTCAATTCTGACTCCTGTAAGCCACACTGTAATGTTGACACGGAGTAGGTTGGGAAGAATTAATTCCTCGGCCGTTCACTTTCCCAGCGATCTCGCGCCGTACAAAAGCCCCCCAAAAAAGAGAGAACAACCTTTAACGCCGCTCCAAACGACCCCCATAGCTGATCTTCTTTTATAGTGGAGTTGAGGGAAAAAAAATCCAACAGCTTCAAGCGGTTCAGGAGGGCGCGGGCGGAGAAAAGCAGACACGTCACCCCTTTAAGAAGGGTCACCCCAAAGCTGCTTTGACTAAAACGTGTCGTGGAGGAAGACAGAGGAGAGGCAGAGCAAATTCCCTTCTATTTTCACCTGCTGTGACATCTCTAACGGAGATTACTACCGAAAGATGCTTTATTCGCCGCCGCTGTGCTGTTCTATCTCCGCAGTAAAACACCGGCCTAACAAAACGACTCCGGGAGGCCTCTCTTAAAATAAAACGCTAGCACTAAACGCTGAGGCGTTTCAGACCCGGGGATTAGCACTGGAGCTCGCAGCTTCCATTTTTAACTTTTACTGGGAACAAAACAACCTTTTAGAACTCGCTTAGAGAACGTTTGCCAGAGACGAGCTATTTATGGGTACTGTTTAGGACCTATTGCTTGAAAATATGCAAGCTGTAGAAAGAGGAGGCGAGCGTTTATCATCTATCGTGCCCTGGACTTCTCCATTTAACTGACCTCTCCCGTCAGCAGATGCATCCTTCAGTAGCAAGAATGGACAGTGTTTGAATTGGATCTATTGAGATATTGCTGAGTTACAAAAGGAAATAAAATGAGCTTGTTTTTTTTCATTTTAAAAAAAACAGTTTCCTGTTGTACGGGATACGTCAGATTTCACAACAGCTGCTACTAACGAATGCTTTAGTGGATGGAGGGTGTTTTACCGGTTAATTAATGGCACAATTAATCCAAGGGCAGCAAAAAGACAAGAAGTACGCAGGCAACACTTGGGCTTACTTTTAGCCACAGTGAGACGTCAACAGTAAACACAACCCTTGAGCCGAAGCCCCTGCGCCTGTCACTGCTGTTTCCAGCCAGCGCTGATGTGTGGGAGTCAGCCGTGAAGCGAGGCCTCTGAGAGCCAGGGAGCCGGTGACACTGCCGTCTCGCGCATTCACACCCAGATTTCCTGCCATTCGAGGTCAAAGAGATGAAAATTAATGGAAAAAAAAAACAAAACGCAAGCAACAAACCTGTCATTGCGTGTCTTGGTGTGAAGGAGTTAGCGCAGCGGAACAGTGCCGACTCGAATCAATATGAGAACAGCAACAGGTTTCTCGTTTATTTATTTATTTATTTTTAGCATTTTAATCACGCCAAAGGTCACGCGAGGTCGTTCCATCCTGTTACGTTAGCTGTGATTAAAAGCAGGCCGGCTGTAATTTATGGAGCATCGCGGGGTGCCGCTGACCCCTGACACCGTTTACACGTCTCGCGTGTTCTGTGACAGCTTCTGCACGTCACGGCTGCGTGATTTACAGGCCAAACATCGTCAGCGAGCAGCACAGCGGCTTCAAAATTACATCTTCATGTGATGTTTCACGCGTGGCCCTTATTTGCAAGCTTTTCCATGCATTCATAAAAAAGCCCCAGAGTAGTGGGATCTGCTGTAAAGCAGAGAACAGCAGCAATGAGCTCCGACCATGTCCCATTAACCCTGCAAACTCTGGACCTTTTATTGGCCCGCTAATCTGGATATTGATTATTCAGTAACTACTGAAACTAACAGGGTCGGGATGCAGGACTAGTCAGAATACACATTCAGACCAAATCACAGTCATGTACAGCTCCGGAAAAAAATAAGAGAGCACTGCAAAGATGTTCAGTCTCTCAGGTTTGATCTTTTATAGCGGCAAGTATTGAACTGAACAGCTTTGCCTTCGTTTCTAAGAACTGCTGACAATATTTCTCCTCATTTCCAAATTAAAATATTGTTCTTTAAAGCATCATGCTGCAGCGTTTACAGAACCTGAATAATTCAGAGAACACTAATCTCTGCTTCTCTCTTAAACCAAACGGCAATAATGAGCTTTGAGGAGCTTCTAGTAGTGTTTCACCTCCAACTGGCCTCAGTGTGAGAGGAGAGTCATGATTACTGCAGTATTTTTACACGTTTCCTCATTAAATAAGATTTGATTCAGGCCAATGCAACTACTTTATTAATTTTGCGGCTAGTTTTTTTTATTTCAGTCTCCAGTGGCGATAATCTCTCACAACCAAGAGAAATGAAAATGACTCTGTGTGCAGTCTGCTGTTCCTGCTACACTATCACGTGATTAGTTATGAGAGTTTCGACTCTTTTTAATGAGTCGGATCATTTGGATCAGATCACCAAGACAATTCGGCTCCTTTGGCTCCCAAACGCATAGACAGACAGGGCAGACCCCAGTTCACACGACACGTCAGCGTGTCCGCCATGTAAACTAATACAGGTAGTCGGGTTTTCTGATGAAAACACAACCCCTGACAAAAAATACAAACATTTTATTGTTTACACATGAGCTTAAGAAATAGCATTTCACTCATTTCTCTCTCTCGCACACACTGGTGACTGTGTTATCACTATACTGATCAATGATACACTGACTGATCAATGATACACTGACTGTTTGCTCTGATGTTGACTGTCGGATAACACACTCCACCACTTTGACCACCTTGACTGTCTCCTCAGAGGGAATCATTAAACCTCCGCTGTGTTTGAATGGCAGCAAGTGCTGGCTTTGACCATATGATAAACTAGCACAACAACCATAAACCTTAACTACACCAGAAACACTGTTTTACTTTGGTAACAATGCAAGTCGTGATTTCTTGTTTCGTTTTAATGCTCTTTACATGGGGTAAGACTGGGAGCAAAATGTGCCATGAGAATATGTTTTTATTTATATCACATTTAACAGAGATTTTGGCTCCTAAAAAATAATTTGGCCATATTTTGTGTTTAGGAGCCAATGGCTCTTAAGGTTTTTAGTTTGACTGGAGCCCTGAATTCAACATACAGTGCCTCATAAAGCAGAATGAGGTGCTTGTGTAGGAATTTAACAGACGCTGGCATGGAATGGTTGTTGTACTCATACATAGATACGCATTTCAAAATAAGTTACAGTGGTCTCTTATTGTTCTTTCCAGAGCTGATGGTTTCCTATAGATTTACTTAATTGTTAAAAACTGTCCAGATTTGAATTTGTAGCCTCCTAATGATAACCAGCACTTTGGTGACTTGGGTCAGCCACATTGAATCTTTTGTATTTGGCTTAATTTAAAGTGCATTTAATTGATATTTAGTTCAATGTTAGTTTTAAAAACAAGGTCTACACAGAGCATCTACACAGTATCAACAATGGACCGTCTAGATTGTGAAGGCAGAATTGCAAATAGAGTAGAGAATACAACGGTTGCACAAATTTCATAACAGAATCATGAAATGGTTCCCAAAGTACTTGTATGGCGTGCGGCTCATACTACAATTCATTATGTTGGTGATTACAAAATGTGAAGCGTCTCCTATATACCACTGCACTCTGGTGCAGTTTATTAAACAGCTGCATTTGATACGCAGCACAGTCTGCAATGTGTTTGTGTAAGTCAATAAAAACACAACCCATAGATTTTTTAGGCTTCCATGCATTTATGGCATATTCAGATGTGTTTTAGTGGCGCTTAGATCAATGCTTATTGGACATCACGGTTTTACAGCATCATTTTGATGCCGGTCCAGATGCCTGGCCCTACTGGGGGGCTATTGGTTTTCCATATCAGCTTTTATTAGAATGAAGACTTTTACAAATGTACCTGTTGTCCTGCGTGGAAGCTCAACCTCCGTCTGAGATGATTTGCGGAGCTTTCAAAGGAGGCTGGATCTCAAAACAAGCTCCTGGTACCGACACTGTAATGTGCACAAGTGACACTGAAACACTGAATAGACTGAATACATGCTCAGTTCTGCAGGGGGCCCATTCAAAAACCAGCTTTCATGCAACCGCCTCAGAAAAACATGCTGTTTTTTAGTCTTTCTTCATCAGAAACTATTGTGGATCACCTGTAACTATAGAGAATATAGTCAATCTGAAAAAACAAACAGTGTTGGATGTTTCCAGAATGATGAATACATCCATAGACTGGACTAATACATCTCCATACCATCAAGAATTAAGTTGTAATAAAATTCTTTAAACCTCGAGACAGATCATCATTTTTAAACAGGTCATTTCACTAAATTGTACTTTTCATAAATGGCTAATGTTCATAAAGAGCTGAAAATGTAAGTATTTTAAGATAAATAATAGCTTTAGTGTACATTTTTTATGTATTTTGTATCTTTTATGAATTGTATACGTTACTGAATATAAACTAACGGTTAAAATACTGATATATGTCGCTCTGGATAAGAGCGTCAGCCAAATGTTGTAAATGTAAATGTTAAAATAGAGCAGGTAAAGTGTAAAGTAACACTTTTGTGACTGCAAACTTTCAGGGAATGGTTAAACGGAACAGTCTCTTCAGTACTGCACGTGTTCACAAATGATACGTTTAGCAATGGTGCCGTGCTGGACATTCTGAGAACAGCGGTGGAGTCAAACGACGAAAAAAAAATGTGACTGAAAAAATGTTATTTTCATACGTTTTCCATGAATTTTCCATGGCAACATTAACAAAAAAGACTTGCATGAAGAAAACCACCAACGAGGTGCCAGCCGCTTCCAACCAACAACGAGAAACAGCGTGAATCCAATAAATATTACAACAGAAAAGCTATTTCCATGTGCTGAATGAAGATTTACTCTAAATGTATTCTAAAAGAAGTCTGAAAATAGTTATTTTGCAAAAACAAAAGTGTCTCCAAAATGGTAACTTTGCAGGAGAAGACAAAAACATTCTTCAGTTGGCAATGTAAGTTAAAAGGACAGCTTCCAGTGGTATAGATACATTAGAGTTAGTTATTTATGTATGTATATTTTATTTATTTATTTATTTATTTATTTATTTATTTATTTATTTATCCATTCATTCAGTAATATGTTACTTTGTAACATGAATTAGAACCCGAACTAAACTGACATGTAGGTCGCGTACTTCCTTTACAGCATCTCCACTTCTGCAAAGATCTGAAGACCCTAGAACGGCCCCAGAGCTTAAAGTTGACATATTTTTGTCAAATCTTTCGGCGTTGGGTGTGCTGGGGGGGTGGGGGGGGGGGGGGTGGGAAAGCATTCCTATGACCCCACAATGCCAGGATGATAACTGTCTAATTTGTGACCATACATATTCCTCATCCAAGCATGCAAGGTGCATTCACAGTAAACAAGTGTTAATAATGTGGGCATGCCGAACAATTATGTCACAGTGTTTGGCTCTCTATGTGAGAAAGGAAAAGCCTCCATCCCACCCTCCCCCCTTTCCTTTCCCCTTCTCCTCTGACTAAACCCCCCAAGCCCCCCCACTTCTCTCTCTCTGCCCCCTTCCTTCTCTCCATAAAAACACAAGCAGGGAGAACGTATACAGTATGCAAATAGCAAGTGTTTGAGTATGAGAACCAACTCCAGAGCCAAAATCAAGAGGGGTGGGGGTCAGGCTAAGGGGGGTGGGGGGGTGGAGTTTGAGCGGCATAGATGGGGTTCCATTTATGAGAGCAACAAAAAGAAGTGACTGTGAATTAAAGCCGTATTCAGTGGGAAAACAAGGCGACTCTCTCTCTCCCCCTTTAAACTCTTTCTCTTTAGCTCTCTCTCTCTCTCCCTCTCTCTCTCGAGTGTTGGTGTCAGTAAAAACAGCCACATAAATTAAACAACACTTAACCAGCGTTTAACCATAATGCATTGTGTACTCGTTAGCAGCCCAATGGAAAGAGAAGAGAATGTGAAAAATGTGCGACCGCATTCACAAGCTGTTCGGTGGCAATCTGCTTAATGCATCATGAGAAAAACTTCACTGTACGGCCCTCTGCCATTTAGCATGGGAAAGTCACCCCGGGGGTCTTTTGGGGGGTTTAAAAAGTCAAGTTGGTTCCCATTATGTTTGGTGAGGAATGTCATGCGCTGCACTACACAGTTTTATTACCAACTCTTTTGCTGAGGCCAGCTGTTGGTGCCAATTTTTTTTTAAATGACTTAACATTTCAACATCCGTCCACAGAATCTGAAGTGAAACATTAGAAAAATATATTGTTTTGAGTTTCAGAGCCTTTGCTTGGAAGTACAGTAAACACCTTTAAAAGGACAGCTTCCATACATACATAAATTAGTTATTTATGTATATATATATATATATGTGTGTGTGTGTGTGTGTGTGTGTGTGTGTGTGTGTATGTGTGTGTGTGTATGTGTGAGAAAGGAAGCTATAAATAAATAAATAAATAAATTATATATATATGTATATAGATAGATAGATAGATAGATAGATAGATAGATATGCATATTATTTATTTACCTATTTATTTATTCATTCATCCATTCAGTAATATGTTACTAACATGAATTATTGCCATTGGTGCCATTTTTTTAAAATGACTTAACATTTCAACATCCGTCCACAGAATCTAAAGTGAAACATTAAAAAAAAACTATTGTTTTGAGCTTCAGAGCCTTTGCTTGGAAGTACAGTAAAAACCTTTCCTTTAACCTTTAACCTTATGTGTTGGTGGACGGTTCTCTAAACTTTTAAAAGGTTCCTCACACTCAGAGACCGATCAACTGAAATGTTCTTAAGGGAAGTAATTAAGAGCAGAACTTCTGTGGCGTCACAAACTCTTTAAAAATGAATAGTTCTGCAGTTTACTCAATTTTTTACCCCCATTATTCCATATTAGTCAGATTTAGAGTCTCTGAGGTTTGCTACTTAGTTTTGTACCAAAGTAATGCAGCTACCGATCTGTATTTACCTCTATCTGTGAAATATCCTCTAATAGTCTTGGTCATGTGATTTTTGACGCTGTATCTTATACTGCTATCTGTTAAAATCAGGAAAAACCTTTCACTCTTCATGAGAAGGTCTGTATTCAAACTCCTTAAAACAGTAGCTAAGAGCGTTAAAGGGAAATATGTATGTAATGTGTTTTTTTTCTGGTTGCCTTGCCTCACTTCTCAGTTTCTGTGTGACTCTATCCAGCCTAATCAGATATCAGGGTCTTTCCCACAGTTCCTGAGTCTTAGATCAGCTGTTGCGCTCCCACTCCCTCCTCTGTGCTCAATAAGGTTAGTCACAGTGCAAGAAAAGACACCAGCCAAACTCCCCCAGAGACTTCCGCTGCTGGGAAAGATGGTTTTGCTCTTCGCTCAGAGCGGCTCTGGCTCATCATTAGGCCTGTGTCTCATTAAGGACTGCTTCAAATGATGTCATTTATCGGGTGTGTTGTTCGAATCTCTTGTAAAACTGTTCTATAAGTAAACGCAGGGGAACCTGTGGAGGACTCTACCTATTTTGGTAGCAGGCAGTCTGTGCTATAACTTTTAAAGTGAGGTATATTACATACATATTTTAAATTACACATATTTATTTGGTACAAATACCAAAATTATAGAAACCTACTGCTTAATCACATAAAAAAACAAGGTTGTGTGCAATAAAAAGAGTCCTTTTGATACTGTCCCAAAGCAGCAGTATAGCCAGTGGTGTATAAAAAAAGAAAAGGGAGTGGACTTTAAATTTCACAGTAATGATATCATTATATATATATATATGTGGAAAGAAATCTGCATCCTTATGAGTGACAACCACTTCCTGACAGTGTCTGTTAAACTCCTCCACAAACACCTGATTCTGCTTTATAAGGGACTGATCAGTGATCAGCTGAATCCCATCTTATTTAATGAGGAAAAGTATAAAACACTGCT
>JBBPDC010000007.1:4230820-4259448 GCA_037974485.1 Hemigrammopetersius urotaenia | reverse complement strand
GAGAGAGAGAGAGAGAGAGAGAGAGAGAGAGAGAGAGAGAGACAGAGAGAGAGAGAGAGAGAGACAGAGAGAGAGAGTGAGAGGAGAGAGCGAGTGACAGAGACACAGAGAGACAGAGAGAGAGAGAGACAGAGAGAGAGAGAGACAGAGAGAGAGACAGAGAAAGAGACAGAGAGAGAGACAGAGAGAGAGGGAGAAAGAGAGACAGAGAGATAGAGATACAGAGAGAGAGAGAGGGAGAGAGAGACAGAGAGAGAGAGAGACAGAGAGAGAGAGAGACACACAGAGAGAGAGAGAGAGACAGAGAGAGAGGGAGAAAGAGAGACACAGAGAGAGAGACAGAGAGATAGAGATACACAGAGAGAGAGAGAGAAAGACAGAGAGAGAGAGAGAGAGAGAGAGAGAGAGAGAGACAGAGAGATAGAGATACAGAGAGAGAGAGAGAGAGAAAGACAGAGAGAGAGAGACAGAGAGATAGAGATACAGAGAGAGAGAGACAGAGAGAAAGACAGAGAGAGAGAGAGAGAGAGACAGAGAGATAGAGATACAGAGAGAGAGAGAGCGAGAAAGACAGAGAGAGAGACAGAGAGATAGAGAGAGAGAGAGAGAGACAGAGAGATAGAGAGAGAGAGAGAGACAGAGAGATAGAGATACAGAGAGAGAGAGAGAGAAAGACAGAGAGACAGAGAGAGAGAGAGACAGAGAGATAGAGATACAGAGAGAGAGAGACAGAGAGAGAGAGAGACAGAGAGATAGAGATACAGAGAGAGCGAGAAAGACAGAGAGACAGAGAGAGAGAGAGAGAGAGAGAGAGAGAGAGAGAGAGAGAGAGAGAAGGAGGATTTGTGCCAAACATTTGCCCACAGCCTCTCCTGGAGCCTGGTTCCATCCTGCTTGGCAAAAGCTACAGTTTGGACAGCTCCCACATTCTTCTCCGGCTTATCCCAGGGCTCTCGCAATTAAGGCCCTTAATAAACAGCCTCCCCCCAAAAAAGAAGAAGAATCCAGCAACAAAACAGCCACTCTTGTTCAAATTGTTTTCAGGGAGTTTTGTGCTATAAGGCTTTACAGAGTTCTGCCTAATAGGCCATCAGACAGAAGCAGTTTGCCATTTCAGTTCTGCAGGCTACTCGCAGTCTCTTCGCCCCGGTCTGGTCCGTAATTGGATATTTAAGACGAGTTGGAGATGGGACAGGATTAAGTGTCCCCTTGTGGAATTTCACTGAAATTAATTAAAGGTTAAAATGAATGGACACAGAGACAAATTTCCTTAAAAACAAAATTTAGAAATGTGTCCCAGTCGTTATCCCTGTAGGGCCTCGGGGCTTGTCCTCACTAATATGGAAATAATAGAAAATATGTCAAAACATTTTTCCTCCACTTACACTGAATCATGACTTCTCGCATGACTTTTTTCGGGCGAGTACTTTCTGGTGGTGCAAAGATGACTGTGCTAAATGACAAAACGAACTCTCAATGCTTTCCTCTGTGAGCACAAAGTACTTTTTCTTGTACGCAAGAGTGCTGTAGCAACAGAATTGCCCACATGCACGCGTGTCATAAACCAAACTTTAGCAACTGCTTTAGATGTCATCCTGTCAGTTCACTCAAAGGTGGAAAGCCACCAGCCGACAAGACAACGTGAGATAAAGTCAGAAAAGATCTCAGGGTGATTTAAAACACAGCGAGATCTTCAAGGAATGTTAGAAACCCCAGCTACTAAGGATTATCAGAACATGATCTTAAGGAGCTGCTTCCCACACCTTCTCCACTGCTCACATGTCCCTGAAACCTGCCCATGACCTCTGTGGCATTTCGTTTTGTTCTTATTTGTTCCGGTTCTGCTGTTTTGGGTGAAGAAACAGGACGCACACATCGCAAACAGTTGCTAAACATCAGTGTACAATGTCAGCGATTCTTTTTCAGCGACTCAAAGATCATGTGACGATTGGTGGCTTGTTATATAAGGTCAGCATTTGCGGTTTCTCCATCCGATTCTGTAAAACATGCCTGAATGCTTTAGTTTACTTCTCTTTCGGCCAGTGCGGTGTAGCCGGAATTCATTTCTCATTGTCCTTTCGGTCCCCAGAGTCCTTGGGCAAGACTCCCAAAGCGACATTTTCCTTCCATCGTAGTGTGATTAAAATAGTATGTCACTATTGATAAGCGCTTCTGCCAGCCCCCCCCCCCCTTGAATTAGTGTTTATTTTGAAGGGCAAATCCCGGGCTCCGACATGCAGATCTTGAATATAAAAAGTGAGTAGATCACTAAAGCGACATTTTATATTCTCGTAACGTTGTTGTGACAAGACTTTGATTGATTCTGTGTCTGATTGCACTTCAGAGCGATCGCATTAAGCAGATACAGCAGAAATTGAGAGAGCACGATTAGGCGAGCAGGCCCGGGATGTCCAAACACACAGGCAGGTTTCGGGTGGCGCGCTGTTCTGCCAATACCGGCTCTGCAAAACACAATATGGTGTGACAGAGCTGGAGCCTTGCACAGTAAGATAATACTGTTTGCAGACTGCGTCTCGCAGATTGAGCCGTAACAATGGTTCGACGTTTCTTTTTACGCCGGTGGAAGAATGGCTGCTGTGGAAAAAAAAAAAACAAAAACAAAAAATAACAGGCAGTGGCAGAGGGCCAGCAGCTCCGAGCTCAAGGACTATCCGCTCTAGACCCAAAAATAAGTCAAATTAGTCAGACTGGCAGGCGTTCCTGACACCCACGGAGAGTGTGAATATGACTTTAGTTAGGTGTGAAAAAGGAAAGTATTGGAAGGAACCGAGGGAAAGTAGCAAGAGAAAGTTCCTCTTTCTTTCTGCGCCGTGGAAAATAAATGCAGCCGATAATGACTGGAGGAAGAAAGGCTTTACATGTATTTATTTATTTATTTGAACCCCCCCACCCCCCACCCCCCCCACACCCTTCTTTCCAGCCATACTCAAAGAGTGATGCTGGTGGCTTTAATGGTGGCAGGCTTCATTGATGTGAACGCTTTTGTCCCTGCTCTTTGAGTGCACTTGCTTTGCCTAATGCTCTTCACTCTCAGAGAGCTTTTCACTGATGGCTTCGGGATTGATTAATGAAGCAAGAGCCTTATCCATCCTCCTCCAAGGATCCCAGTCAGAAGCTCAGAGGCAATGCAATTAGCCCCGTAATTTTACTGTTTTGATTTGTGGCGCTTTATTGTCCGTTCAGTCACAAGACTTGCGTTTTCTTCGCACAGCAGAAACGTGATGCATTGCTTTGAATGCAGCTTTGATCCCGTGTCATTCTTCTCGCGGCTTACGGTATCACAACGCTGTACCGTTAATGGGCTGTTGCTTCTGCTTCGTGCCAAAGTACACTGAAATCAACATTGAGAAAATGGCTGAATTAACATATTTCCCCTCTGAGTGGGTCTCCGGAGGTTTTTTTTTTCTACAATGCATCAACCTTGTTCAATTTCCGCAGACCGGCGTCTTCAAATGCAGTAAGATTAGTGGGCGTTCGGTGCCAAGCGCGGTAGATTTTATAAGCCCACTTGAGGTGAATAGAGACACTGGGGCTATTTGACATACTTCAGTATGTCAGCCTGACACAAGCACACTCCTGCACACTCGCCACTCGAGCATGGAGCTGGAGGCCTTAAAACCCAGGGACACGTTTGCGAGAAGCTTTATGGCTTCCCAGAAGAGAGTTTGTGCCAGACAGTTTCCCCGTTCGCGTAACATTAGCTGAAACCCATCGCAGGCAACGTGAGTGGATGTTATTGGAGCTGCGGCCGGCTCAATGGCTTTTTAGAGGACAGTTTATATGTTTATTCGACTTTTGAAATCGGGTGGGCGTGAGGACACACGATCCATTTCGGCCCTGGGAAACTGCAATCACGCGTTTAAAGGCTGAAACCACACCCTCATCCGGAACTGTTGATAATTACTTGCTTGAGTAGTTTCAAAACTGCAAAAAAACAAAAAGAAAGAACAAAATAAAAAAAAAAAAAGGAGTGGGAAACTTCTAATGTTCGATTTGTTCGGGAGGCGAGTTGGAGTGCTGTTGCTGGGTGCCCCATTTCATTATTCTTAGGGGTAATCCAAGGACCTCAGCACCCCTCCTGCTTTCAGAAGTACTAGGGGCTTTACTCTTTCACCATAGTTCTGTCTACCTCTTCCTTTCTGCCTATCCTGGGAACATGGTAAAGTAATTACAGCAGAGCGGATCAGGCTCAGGCCCGCCGCCGGCCTGTGGGAACCGTTCTGCAGGAAGGAAGGGACTGCAGGTGTGTTTAGAGCTGGAACAATGGAAGAACAGCACACTACAGGCACAGACATCATCGTGTGCATGTGTTTTAAGATGTTTTCATTGTGTGTGCATGTGTGAGGAGTGTACTAGAGCTGAAACTGTGTGTTTTGGGGGGGCGGGGCACTTTCTAGAGCTGAAATTTGGGTCTGGACCTGAATATATCAAAAGCTGACTGTCCTCCGACAACGCTTTGTCTAAATCTGGTAATAGCCCAATAAAATTCCAGCGGAACTCAATTGTAACCCAACAAAATCCTGTCCAAACCCAGCTTGTATCCTACAAAACTCAACAGTAGAACAGGTTTTTATGTGTAATCTGACAGCCTCCTCATAAAAATCTTTTCCAACCCAACTGTAAACCAATAAAATTGGGTTCAAATCTGACTTTAGTCTGACAAAATGCTTTCCTACAATGACTGTCTAAATAAAACATCATTTTATTAAAGGTTTTAGACAAACCATGATAACTATTCAATAAGTAATTCCCATATGTAATCATATCAACACCAGAATAGGCGAGTCCAGTTAAGTTTGGATATTTGTCCACGGCTTTCGAAAAGACCCCCCCCTCTCCTCAAGTCCTTATAAGGTTCCCTGGACATGTTTTTTTATGCTTAAATGTGTTGCAAGATAATCTTTCTTCTCTTTTTTTTTATAGTAGATCTGATTTGCAAAGCTCTCAGTGTGAGCCATGATGTCCAAGTGCTTTCCATTTGCGGCGCCGACTGTGAAATCCTCAGGCAAGTCTTCCGAGAGGCACTTGACTTTCAGGAACATGTCTTCTGTGACATGCTGTTTACTTGATTGGACAGGGTCAGGGCCACTTCAAACCTCAACAGCTTCTGGGTAGCAGCTGACATATTATGCTTATGACCAATCCGTTCCATTAGCTGAGGCACCTAACAACTTCTATTGTGAGCGCAGCAGCAGGGAGCGCGCATGCGGCACAGCGACGGCTGCAGAACGTAGCCAACCATGTTTTCATCCATGTTTTCATGCTTGGAGTGCTGTAATCCCATTAGAAGCATGGTGGGACTCCCATGTGACAGCGACATAAAAGGGCTGTGCCTCTAGTGAACCTCCATCCTCGCTGGTCCTGCAGTCAAAACATCTCGGCTTCATTCAGAGCCAAAGTGAGTGTTCACTTGTGTGTTTTGTGCCATGAATAAACGAGAGCATGCCTTTTGTTTATTAACGACGCTCTCTTTAGCTATTAGCATCGTCTACCAGCTTGCTTTAAAAATGAGGAAAAACAAAACAAGGTTGTTTTTTTTCGGGTAGACTTTATCTTGGAGGGTTTCTCTGTGAAGTATTTGCCACAAAGGATTAAGTTTGCTTTCATTTGTTTACTCCTGTAGGGTGCTGACTCATCACGGTATATCATTAAAAAGTAAAGGCAATGCATTCAGAAATGGTAGTGAAGGACCTGATCATGAGCTGCGAGTCTGAAGGGCGTAATGGATCTGCAGCCCAGCCCCGAGAAGACTTGTCAGTTACTTTTCACTCGGACATGCTTTCAATCATGTGTCCGCCGAGTTTTAAGGGAGCATTTAATTAAGGGAGCAATTTATTTCCGCAAAACAAACACACACACATTCAAGAATAGAGTTGCTGTGTTTGTGTGACAGCAAAAATAAGCTGCCCCATGTCAGCCCGAAATGAGATGAAACTGTAATTTATTTTAAAATTGAACGTTTTTTTTGCTTCAAGCCCATTTAATGCAGAATATTTCACAACCATTAAAAGATCTAAATTGTGTGTCATCTGTTATTTGACAGTCAATCCTTGAAATGTTCAAGGAAAAGGAAGTAAACACCTGTATTGTTTTGGTCATAACTGAGAATAGTGGTCATAAATATCCTGAATTAACATATTGATCCTATGCAGTCATCAAAATTCTTATTTTAACCAGCTTATTAACATTTAAAACTCACTGGCCTTCCTCAGTATTGACGCTAGAATGGTCTCTCACTTCATTTACATATTTAAAAAAACAACGCCAGGATGAATACTGACAACATATAACCATTAATGTATATCAACTTTATTTTAACATACTTTGTAACACTGCTAATGTGCAACATGTATTGCGGCATTAACAATAGAACCTTACTGCTACATTTGGACCTGCATTTTTATGCAGTATTCATTGTAAAATTGTCATGGTGCCATCTCAGAGCAAAATATTTCGTGCACACACTTAACATGAAGGTAGCATTTGAATCAAGGTTCTCAGTGGAATGTGCCTTTAAGTAGAGGCCCACTCAGAATGAAACAAAACAATATTTTTTAAGCCCTTTTTCGTTCACTCTCATCTCCTTTCTATTGTCCGTAGTATATGTCGAAGCAGTCGATGTGCAGTGACTCTTTGTATCCCTCACATGCGTAGGTACTGCATTTGTCACAACGACAACATCTCTGGAAATGGTGTATCGGCCAATGAGAAGCTTTGTCATATCTAGTTTGATCTTGTACAGCAGCAGCCAGTAGCGATCTCCTTCCTTGGCTCAGCGGTTTCATGCCATGCTTTGCACAAGAGTAAGGTACGTGCTGCAATGTGACACTGTAGGAGGTGGGCAGGTTGACTGTCTCTCACATCTCTGTAAAAGATAAGGCTGTTTCCGAGAGCACTGTTGAGAGACCGGTCATGAAGCTCAACACCATCAGTGTGCTTATAGTAGCACCACCAAAGCCACATTGCTCCTTGTTTTATCTCTTATTAATGGTCTTATTTGATTTTTCATGTTTGTTGCCACTGTGACAATGTCACTGTCTTCTCAACCGGCCTCCGAACCTCAGAGATCCCTACAGGTTTATGAACTTTATGAAGTCCTTCTGTAGTTTGGATGCATTGTCAAAAATGCAAATTTGCCTCATGGTTCCATACTGTTTGTCATTTTAATAAGGCGTTAGAATGAAGTAAAGAAGTTATCATGAACAAACCTGCATCCATGGGGTACCTGAGCTTGCCCTGCGAGATCAAAACACTGGATCCATGATGCCACTCCATATCACAAAGGAGAGTGTGGGATCCGCCCTTTGGCTTCCTATGATATATCTAACCACTGGATTACTGCACTAACACAAAAGAGACACAAACGGGACTGTTGTACAACACACTTCATATTGTCTACCTCATGCTAAATTTGCACTAGTACAATTTGCACAGTTCTGTCTTGTCTTGTCTAATATTCCTGGCAATAACTCACATTCTCCTTGAACCACTTGCATATATTCACTTTTGTATTGTCGATTGTCCTGTCTTTGTTTATTGTACCATAGTTAGTTAAAATAGAAACTTTAGTTTAGATTAGTATTTATGACTTTATATTTATGGGTAATTTTTGTTCCTAGTTTTTATATTCTTATATTTACTACCCAATTAGTACCACCCTCAGTCTACCTCAAAAGATTTTGTCTGTTTTAACTGTCACTTTACCACAATCTTGCTCTTTTTGCACTTGTATTTGGTTGTATATTTTTTAAAATTGCACATTTTGTATTTAATGTTACATTTACGTATTCTTAAAATTGCACCATTTTGTATTTAATGTTACATGTATGCACCTGGAGTTTGAGAGTAACGTAATTTCAATTCTCTGTATGTCTGGTACGTACAGCAGATTTGACAATAAAGTTGACTTTGAGAATGCACCATGGGGGCGGGGCCTGTGTGAAACGGAATTTCGATACCCTGTGTACTGTGTATACTGTGGTATTGACAATAAATCTCTCTCGATCTTGAATCTTGGATGAGACCAGGTTCCATAGCTTGAAAGCAAAATGGATTGGTTTACCTCTTATGAAGTGCCTGCTCTCATCCTCTCACAGCCATTCCTGAAATTACACGTCTTTGTATGACCGATCGAGTTTAGAGACGAAGGGCCTAACCCAAATAAAACAGGTTGTCATTGATCTTTGTGTGGTCAACTACATGAATTGAGGCCATTATTTCATCAAAGCCATTTTTCCACATCGCATGTGAAATGCTTTCAGTGCGGATATCACTGTTAAGTGACCATTACTGAAACAGAGCTCTTCTCAGGACCCATAGAATGTAAGGGGCTCCTCCATACTTAGATACACTCGGTCTGGTGTTAGGCATTGAAATGTTGATCTCTTTTAGGGTGGGTGGATTCATTGGTAGAAAAATGTGAACTGGGTTAGGGCAGCTTTGTGCCATCTGCAGCATTTGTGCTGTACACTGCATTATTTTTGACCAGGCCTCTTTTCGACCACTTGCTCAAGGCCCTTCTGGCAGGCCTCTCTGGCATGACATTGTTCCTGTCATGGTCTGTTTAGCATGAACTATGTTTGTGTTGAAGTACGTGTATACCTAGATGCACTGTGTTGACCTGCCAGTCACAATGTTTCCTCATTCCTTCACTGCACTGAACAAAAGTGAGTAATGCATAGATCAACACTTTAAAAGCTACCCAAACTCTGTGTCCTTTCTTTGTTAACATACTTAACTAACCTTTTCTTTGAGAGCTTTGATACCGCCGTCCTCCTCTACTGGTGCAACTAACACAGCTCTGGTCATGTGGCAGTTCCTACTAAACATGTGACGCTGCACTTTATTCACTGAGAGCCTTTATTATTTAAATATTTAAATATTTTTTAAATATCTACTTGATGATACTTCATTCACTTACATTTTTAGAGCCTTATAGTTTAAAACATGTTTTTGAAGTGCTGGGACCCTAGGAAGCCACAGTGGAGAGTCATTATTTCCTAATGGAGAAAACTTGGAACAGTGGCTAATCTTCCAAAATTGGCCAGCCTTTAATTCTTGCAAAACCCGGCCTGGGATCAGATAAGGTCAACATTCATGGTTACATGTAAGAAAAAATTCTCTACTAAGCAAAAGGAGCATAAAAACATATCTCACATTTGCCATAAACCCCTTTTCAAGCTCTTTGAAATTGTTCAGATAGGTGGAATATGCACAACAAGGGTCCTGTTTATGGAATACAGGGGTATTGTTCGATAACACAGCAGTCTACAATAAAAACATCAGACCAACCATCATGACCGGTGGTGGTAGCCCAGTGGTGCGGTGATGCTTTTCTGCGTCAGAGCCTGGCTGACTGGCAATAATTGACAGATCCATGAAATCTGCACTCTACCACAAAATCCTGCAGGAGAACGTCCAGTTGTCAGTCAATGATCTGAAAGCTCAAGCGCAATTTATGCAGCGAAACAACAACCTGAAGCAAGTCCATCTCTGAATAACTCAACAAACAAAGACGAGGCTCGGCTTGAGCCCCATTGAGATGCCGTGGCAGGACCTTAAACAGGGAGTTCATGCTTGAAATGCCCTCAAGTGTGGTTGAATTAAAGCAATTCTGCACACAAGTGTGGGCCAGAATTCCTCTACACTGTTGTGAAAAACGGAATTCCACTTGAAGGAAGGATCTGATTGTGGTGTTTGTGCTAAAGGTGGAACAACCACTTATTAATCTCATCAAGGAAATACATTCTGTGCATTTCCACATTTCCAAGGGTTTCTAGAAATAGGACTGAACTTGGTCAATTAAGTATTAGTTGACAAAACTGTACTTTACAAGAAGAGTATTTTTGAATACTTCACCAAATTCCATTTTCCAATCAATTTGAATCCATACGATCTTTGTTTTGGCAGCTATTCGTAGATGTTCCAGGTTTCTGAAAACTCACAATGTTGTGTTTTCTACACAGATTCTGTACTGGGTGTGTCCAGACTGCTTCTTTTCATAGTCACAGTTCCCAGTAGAGTAAGTATTTTGGTATTTTGTAAATACAGGAGTTACACAATTGGTCTGACATCTCTGTTCAACATAATGATCGTGACGTCCGCATTGAATGAGGGCTCTGGAGAAGCTCGAGGCCTGATGACGCGAAGTGAATGAAATTCACAGTCTTCATTTATTCCCTCCTGCTCCATTTATTCTCCCGTGTTCAGTTCAGGTGAAAAATTACTCAGCAAAGCATCCAGGCCTGACACCGCTGTTCCATGGCTGAGTACACCGAACTATTTTACACTTCACATTCCTACCTGAGGAGCTGAGGCATACACGAGCCACATCCGAAATAGAAACAAACACGCACAGGGGTGTGGGGCGGGGGTGAACAGGGCTGTGGTTTACAGATTGAAAGAAATTGATCCGTGATATGGTAACCAGGACGTCTGGCAGTTTATTTCCGAGGCTATTGCAGTCTGCGTTTGTGTCTCTCTGAGAAAATGATAGAGAGGATTAGATCTTCCGCCCGCCTGCCCCTTTCTCTCTGTGTTTTTCTGAATATGCTCAGACACACAGTTTAAATATGTAGTATATACCTATATCTATAGTCAGGCTGTGGCGATTTGATACTCCGATACAAACCTGAAATTGGAAAGAGTCAGAATTTTCACATAAATGCTTAATTAAACTTCTAAACTTTAAACTACATGGGCTCTGAGGGGAACTTGTTCTAGATAAAATGGGAATGCTTTGGTTTTTTTCATGACATTACGTTGAGATTTAGAAATATTTGAACTGTAACTAAGTAACTGTATTGGTGGCCTAGTGGTTAGGGCATTCGCACTGTGATCAGAACGTCCAGGTTCGAGTCCCAAGACCGCTAGGCACCGCTGAGGTACCCTGAGCAAGGTACCGCCCCACACACTGCTCCCCGGCGCTGTGTTCCTGCTGCCCCCTGCTTCACTTGGTGAATGGGTTAAATGCAGAGGAAGTATTTCGTGCTGTTCACACTGTGTGCAGTGGTGTGTTCACGTATGACCAAATTTTCACTTTTTCACTTTCACTAAAGGGAAAGCTGCTGTTAAAAGCACATTATTGTTTGAAGTGTTTGCAAACCAAATGTAATTGCACGTTTGTTGATAGAGCAGTACTTTAAAAATGAAAGCGTGCGCTACTCTTGAGTTAATTAATTTTGTGTATAACAATGCGATTAATCGCAGAAATCCACGCGATTAATCATGATTAAAATGTTAATCGTTGCCTAACGTTAATATACAGTACTGTATATAATATATATATACTGTGTCTATGTGTGTATTTGTCTGTTTTTCCTGTAAAATTAGGATATTAATGTCCTGAAAATGTACACACACAAGCATCTGTGTAATTCTTTCTGTCCGTCAGTCTCTTGGACCCTGCTGCCTCCGTCCTCCCGCACTGATGCATTGGTGGGTCATGTTGAGAAAAATCGACAAGCATTGTCTGCTCTGATATCCCTTTTCCCCGCATCTTTCATGTAGATAAATGGTAAAAGCATCTACTTAACTGTGGACATATGTTGGGCTGAAACTGATCACACTAATGCTATTAAATGCAATGCGATTACTGACTAGACTTTCACCACAATTGGGTATCAGGTCTCCAGCAGATGTGGCCGCTGATTTACAGAAAACAATTGCGAGTAGCCGAGACCAATTATTTTTCAGCCATGACATTCAGTGTGCGTGCGCTTTGTGTGTGCGTGTGTGTGTGTGTGTGTGTGTGTTTGTGTGTCTATGCTACCTCCTAAGGGCTTTATTGAAAATCTGATCTTGTAGCTCAGCGTTTGTGTACACCTTCCCCACTCGGCTGGTATCCAGCTGAGAAAAGCTCTAACAGTACCATTAATATGAACAATATTTCCTTTTTTTCCTGGTAGCTGTTCTCGGATGATTTTATGAAAATCGCTGTTTGTGTATGTTTATTGGTTTGCAGATCTGAATTTGTGGCTTTTCTAAACCTCATGATCCATTAAGTCCTGTCTTTTGACACTCTAGGTAGCAAAACCCAGTAAGATAAATTGCTTCGTTGCCCTGTTTGTTTAGTTAAGCAGCCAATTAATTGTTTACTATGTAAATAACATTAGCTGAGTATCTGAGTACCGACACACAGAGTGGTCTAAGTACTAATCCCGTCCTGTTTGAGTTGGGTTACGTTTCTGATTTGCCCCAGGGCCCACCCTGTCTGCTTTAAGCTGCAGGTACTCAACACCTTTTCCACAGTGAGAGCTTTGTATGCTCAAGCGTGACCCCCCACCAACGGTGGCCAGGATGGAGGCCAGAATGGGTCCCACCATTGGGTCAGCAAAGAAGGGATAGCTCTGATCTCACTTGCATGTATATCAGGTTTCATTATAACTTTATTTATTAAACAAAAAAATCCCTTTCCTTACACTTTATTAGTAAAATATGTTTGACTGAAGACCCACCTCTTCAAGCAGCACCTAGACTGAACTAGGCCTGTTGTAGTTGCTTATTCATTTATCTTCCCAAGATTTAGTAAACAAAAACCCTTTGCACACTTACCCTCTTAACTCCATGCCTTCCTTACTTTTGCTTTAACCTCCACCTCTCGACTGGTGTGTAACTTAGCCTGCAGTAACTTGGTTAAAAGCAGATGTTGATTTAAGTTTAGCTTTACAGGTTGAAGGACCGTTATGGACTACTTGGGCATTGATGTACATTGCTCTGGATAAGAGCGTCTGCTAAATGCTGTAAATGTAAAACACATCCATGTTACATTTGTACTTGAAAACCATCTCAGATTTACTGTATTTTCATATTAATACTGAACGTCTGCTGATCGTTTTCAGATATCAAGCACAATAACATTCCACTATTCTGTTTGCTTTCAACTGATGCAACTTTTGCACAGTTTCTGGATGCTAAAATTACGCTTGCACATGCCTACTTGTGCTGTTGTCACGGCTCGGCCAGTGGCCGGTAGGGGCACTGTTTTGTTTTTGTTTTAGGGGCTTATTTTGACGTTCGTGTCTGTTTTGTTTCTTGTGTCCCAGCTTCACCTGTCTTGTGTTTAGTTTAATCGATTATGTCCTGTATTTAAGTTCTGTTTGTGTGGACCACAGGCATCGGTCCATCGCCTCACACACCACGTTTATGTTCATGTCTGTAGCGGCCCTTGAGCCAGGTTTTGTTTTGCAATGTTTGTAAATAAAGAGAGCACTATTATGGATGCCTGCCTGCCTGCCTGCCTGTGATTCCAGGTGCTATAAAGTTTATATTTAATAGTTCACTTAACAATGTGTATTGTTTGCGTCTTATTATACTTTGATATCTCACTGTATAAATGAATAGAGCTGAGATGACAAAGCTGACTGACTCTGGAAGCTGCACATGTGCATAGATGGCTTCTGTTATTTGTCATTTGTACTTTTTTCCCTCTTATTTTTTGAGTGCCGTGCTGTCGTCACTGGGACGGAACGTTTTGAGGTTTGCGTTGGTTTCCAAAATGAATAACAGTTGTATGTGTTAGAGTTTGCCCTTGACTAAGCCGGTCTGTGGTATTGCAGCACTGTTGTATTCATTTCCTTTGCTGAGCAGGGGAAAACTTACATAACGCAGCAGAAAATCAGGTACCCATTATTTTATTGCGACAGGGTACCACATGTTTGCAGCTGGCCGCGGTGGAAAAGGATCCTGCCAACTGGACGCCACAAAAGAACCAGCACTCTGTCGACTCGTGCGTGCTCGACTGCATGGTGTTGAAAGAGAGATCCAGAGAGATTTTTACCCCAACAGTTCCAAGGCCCCCACTGATGTGAACACAGGGGGAGAAGAAATGCACCCCCTTCTCTAGTAGAGCAAAGATGTCGTGCAGCCTGCACTGGGGTGGACATTTGTTCTTCCTGGCAACACTTAGAAGTTGTCCTCCTACTCACAGCCCTCATTGTAACCCCATAAAGTACCACACACTTATAATGTATGACTATTATGTGTTTACAGCTACTGTAATTCATATTCTTTAAAAACTATATATATATCTGTTCTTCTAATTGATGTATTCCTGGATTGTATAGTGCATATTTGTATTTTAATTCTTATTTATTCCCTTACATTTTTGCTGCTCTGCTGCCCTTTGTTCACTTCTGCCTTCCCAGGTTTATCTTGTCTCTTATCTCATTTGAAAAAGTGGCTAGGCTGTGCCCCCCCTTAAATCTCTCCAAAAAAGAATGCATATGGTACGGCATGATGATAATAAACATCGGTTGAATATAAAAAGGTATATTTTATTCATCCATAACTAATTAACTGGGAATTATTTTGGTGTGAGGAATAACAGTCAGTCGACACGAACAGCAGCGATGAACACAGAAGTCACAAAATGTGCAGTTTTGCATGAGATTGAAAGTGACAGAGCAAAGGAGCGATGCATCATTTCAGCGTGTTTCAGACTCAGAGTAGTGCTGAAGTCTCATCTGCATGCCCACACACACACACACACACACTCACACAGTCATACACACTCACACACACTGTGCGCTAATGGACACTGGCCGCTCAATCAATTGCATGTGAAATATGCTTACAGTGGAAAAAAAATCAAATCCTTGGCCCCTGACACAACGTTATTTTTCACGAGTCTATTAAAAAAGTTACGATATGCGCAGAGGCGCTGGAGGAATGTGAAGTGGCCAGTTGGGCGAAGCGACATCGCGCATTAAACAGTGATTAGTTCACTCAGTGGCCGTTAATGGATCTAATCAGAGTGTATTAATAAACAAGACATGGAGCGATTTCTCCGCCTGGGGATTCATCCATCTTTCACTGGGGCAAAAGAGTGGCACAGCAACTACACACACACACACACACACAACGAAAATTTATATCTGTATTGGATTTAAAGAGCATATTAACAGCTGAGCCGCTTTTCCTCATCAAGGATTGCATGTTTGTCACAATGCAGAGAAACTGTCCTGAAAGTTCAAGGTTTGAGACCTAAAATATGTTTCTAAGACCTAAAATAAAAGAAATGAGTGTTTTTTTGTTCTTTATGTTCATTTTCATGCGTTTTAAACCCCGAGTACTATGATTACATGTTTTTAAATGACAATAACCCGGTTCTACATGACACAGAAACACCAAACAAAGCTCAGCAGGTCGTCTGACACCTCAACACAAACCGAAGGAACTTCCATATATGGAGTTGCTTTCACGAATGATTGACAGGTTACTCTGATCTGGTCAGAGCATCAGTATGTCCTATATGTTTCTAACCAAGATAGACCCAAGCATGGATTAAAACGATGCAGAAGTCTATAGTATTTATGTCCATTAATTAAGGTCATGTGATTCGACCTCAGGTGAAGTAGATCTAGGGATCAGGAGTTGTTGTGTGGAAGGGGGCGGAGTCTGGGGTCAGATGGAATCTGACAAATTCAGAATTCTTAAACCTCAGGCTGTCTGCTACTGTATTGCCAATATTTGGAAAGCTCGAGAAAACAGCTCCTCACGTGGAACTGGAATGAAATAATCAGGCAATCCATGGCCTTTTAGATCTTCTGTACACAGAACACCTCCTTCGACAAACCAGAAGTCTTTCTTTACGGGTCTTTGCGACACACCTGTCTGGACTTTCAGCATCGCTCACCATCACGAGCCTTTAATCAGTTTTGGATGGATGTCGCTGATTAATGTTGATCCCGAATGCGCAGAATGCATTTGATTTCGCACGATACAGTCATCGAGTTTCCTTTATTCGTCCGGACGGTCACCAAGATCAAATGGATTTGGTTAATACTAGACTAGACATAAAATATGCGGTGCCAGATCTCATGACTGCTTGCTGTTATTTGCTGTTGTTTGACAGCAGAATGACAACAGAGTGGGCCATGCAAGATTGATCACAGGTCTGATGAAATCCACACCATGGAGAGCGAAATAAATAGGCAAACAAACGCAAAAACAAATTGATAAATAAATGAAGGAACTGAAGCAAGAGTCGATTTGGAGCAGTGGCCACAGGAGTATATGTTCAGTGTGTGTTCAGTGTGCATGTATGTGTGTACATGTGCAATAGGTGTGCGAATCACTAAAGCCCTGTGATACAATACTATCACGATATATGAACCAAGATATCTTGCGAGGACCCTTTGTCTTTGGAGGCCCCCCTGAAAGAATTTCCAGTTAAATAACATCTCTATTACAATCAGTATGTTAGTGCATGGCTAATGGACATGAACATTTGCCCACTTCAGAATAAACAAGCCTGTAAATGACATATTAACATACACTTTACCTTGAATGTGACATTTCTGGAGTGACCACTTCGGTAAAGAGTCCTGGCATTCAGCTACCGCTGTTTACTCTCTGATAAAAGCCCACTCTGGATGCGATTTAATTACATAATCAGTAACAAATCTAGGACAGTTTTTGCATTAAATTGATTCCAGCTATTAGAAATCTTAACAGGATTGGTTGATTCCACTGCCAGTTCCTAATAATGTCTAATTATGTGCTAGGCCTAGACTGAACCGGTGGTAGATGTAAGAGAATACATTTTGTGAAAGTATTTGAAAGTTAAATGACCTTTTGTCATACATGAACACAGAACACAGTGTGAAATTCTCCTCTGTATTTAACCCGTTTAACCCATTCACCCATTCAGCCAGCCAAGACCATTTTGTCGAGGACTTAGTTACTTAGTTACGCGTTTCTGTGATTAATTGCTCTAAATCAAAGTGTGTCTATCTCTCTCTCTCTCTCTCTCTCTCTCTCTCTCTCTCTCTTTCTCTCTCTCTCTATATATATATATATATATATATAAATATATATATATATATATATATACACACATTTTATATGTGTAGTTTTTTTTATTATATTTTCATTCTATCATTTATGCTGCTTCTATTTGTCTTCTGTAACAATGCAAAATTTCACACCTGTGGGACTTATAAAGGGTTATCTTATCTTATCTGTCTTATCTCTAATTAAGATATGCGTAATATTTCAGTGCTTGTTGAGTTTCAGTGCAGTCATGACTCTACTGAGCAAACCTTGATTAAATATTTTTTACTCTTTTTACTTCACAGAGATCATTGGGGCTTCTCTGAAGGCCCTGAACACTCAGGTGAATCAAAATATTGTGAAATTATCATTTATTAAATCTGGCTGCAAACATTCTACTGCACTCATATGTTTAGCAGATGCCTCTGATTTATACCGGCGGGGAAATGTAACATTAGGAGGCCAAGAACTCGTGTTGCTTTATTATTAATGAAACATGATCAATACTTGGGCCTACATGCATCGACATATTTTTTTCACCTGGAGTATCACAATACTGCATTGTACTCATGTGCAGTATGCGTGCAGTATGTATGGAGTGTGTGTGCAGTGTGTGTGCAGTGTGTGTGGAGTGTGTGTGGAGTGTTGATAGTGTGAAGCCTTGGGCTGTTCTCAGCTATAGACCTGCTGCACTCTGACTACCACTGTGAGAAAAGAACAAACTATTACAGTGTGGATACACACACACACACACACACACACACACACACACACACACACACACACACACACCATATTAGCTTTTCTTTCTCTTGCTCGATCTTCTTTTTCATCTTCTAATTTTTCACATGCAAACACTCATTCACAATGTCTGTCTCATGTTCAGTTATTTCTTTTGTTTTCTTTCTCTCTCTCTCTCTCTCTCTCTCTCTCTCTCTCCTTTCTCTCTCAAACACACGTGATCTGTCTCACCTTTTTATTCTATGTTTTTTGTTTTGTTTTTTCTCACACGCACGCACACACACACACACACACACACACACACACACACACACACCATTTCTCTTTGTTTCGTTCACTTTTGTCTTTCTTTTCCCTCTCACTGTCCCTTTCTTTTTCATTCTTTCTCCTATTCTCTCTCTCTCTCTATGTTGTACATATAATTTAATAACATATCATGTACCTCTCCCTCTTCACACATCTGATAACCACACATACATGCACATAATCTACATGCAATGACCTCAACACAGTTCACTTACATGGATGTTCTCACAGTGGAAGCGAGAGAGAGAGAGAGAGAGAGAGAGAGAGAGAGAGAGAGAGAGTTGAGGGGAAAAGTTAAGAGCAGAGCATGAGAAAGACAAGCCAGCTCATTTCCCCCTCCAGGGATCAGGTGCCTTCATCCGAGAGTGTGAGATGAGTTCAGTTCTCCTGCAGGCACGCTCAGACTGAAGGCATTTGATCAAATGCAAACTGTGCGCGGCGCTAGCAGTGGAGCGGGGGTTTTAATGAGGCCTCTCTGAAAGGTAGCTGTGGGCTTTCTCTCGCTCAGGCTCAGATGTGGAAAAAGTTCAGTGTCAGTCGAACTCATGGCGCCATTGTCATCCTCCACACAGTGAGCTGTTGTCGCTCCGCCACAAAGACGCTTTGTGGCGAGAATCTCGCTCTTGTTTGACCCACAAACATGCCGGCCGTCTTCGCTGGATTCCTCTCTGGTGCTAATCTGCGTTCGCTACCTCAAGAAGGACGTGAAGCTTATCTGTAAAGAGGCTCAGACGGGAAAAGCCTCCGTGACAATGCAGTGACAGTAACACCTCTACAATAAACATGCAGCAGATTCCTGCTCAGGCTTACCGAGACGTGGCTTGGCCTCTCTTCATTAGAGAAAAGCTTTCTTAAGCCACGCTAGAAAATCATAGGTCACATTTTTGAAATGAGCATTTTTTTTGTCTTATTAATCTTATCTTGCAATATTTGATAATGAATTAGCATTTTAACTTTCGATAGTAAAACTGTGGAATAGGAAAAGCACCAAAGAAAGTACCGTTAGCTTGCTTGCTAACCTGTCTGTGGTAGTTGCTATATTGCTAGCTAACTAGCCAACCATTAGCAGTACAAGAAAATAAAATAAAATAAGTGTCATGGTTTGGTCAGCGGCCGTTTTGGTGCGCTGCTTTTCAGTTGTTTTTGGTCATGTTTCTGTTCTGTGTTTTGGGTACTTTTATTTTGATAGGCTTGTCTGTTCAGTTCATGTGTCACGTGTCTTCTGTTCTGTTCTGTTCCCAGCTGTTTTCTGTTTAGGTTCCTTGGTTCCCAGCTGTCTCTGGTTATGTTGTGTATTTAAGCGTGTTTCTGTTAGTCCTCATGTGTCCATCACCTCATTTTCCCCGTTCCTGCCCCATCTGGTTCCCGTTTCTGGTTGTTTTATTTTCTAGTTATTCCGGCCACCGTGCCTGGTTTTTGTTTGCTCCTGTTTTTTTAATAAACACTATCTGCCTGGATCTTCTGTTTCCTGAGTCCTGAGGACATATTTATTCAGTTTAATTCTTAGGAATGTAATATTAGAATAATGGTAATTAGGAAACACTAGAAAGGGCTTGATAAACAAACAAACAAGTAAACCTCATATGCTTGTACCATATTTGCACAAGACCCAAACAATTAGCAATTTATAAAAATTACCTTATTTTGGTGCATTTTAGCAGTTTTGTAGAATGAACCACCAGAGAAGAGTCCTGTTAGCTTGCTTGATAATATGTTTGGGTGCTAGCAAGCAAATAAAGCATTTTTGCTGAAAAACTGATGGGGAAAAAATGGAATCCTAAGTTTTGATGCAGTTTATGATGCGTAATTAAGGTAATGCATCATAATTAGTGTAGCTAACACATTGTAATGTTAACAGCAAAAACCTCAAATGCCTCGTGCATTATGACTAACAAGCCTGCCTAGTCATGAACACACACTCAGGTGTGGCATGATTACTTTTGACGGCTTTGGAAATATATCTATCTGGAACAAAATAACAGCCCACAGTTGCTTTTAATATACTGCAATATGCCTTTGCAAGTAAAACGACTGACACCCCTGAGAAACATGAGCAAAGCAAGCCGTAAAACTATTCTTTATTGCCTATCCTTCCGACCTTTTATTCAAAACATTCGCATCTAACCTTTATTTCAAGTGTATTGGCTGAAAGAAAAAACTGGAACTTATCACTGAAGTGAAAGTAAAAACTAATATATATTTCCGTTCCTGTTTTTCATTTTGAAGTTTACTTGAGTGATTTAGGAGACTCCTGAGCAGCACAAATCAAGAAGTGGCTGCAGGAACATACGTAGCTAAAAAGTTAAGAATGCCCACTATCAGGGCAACATTTAGGGAGTAGATGCTTTAAACTGGAGATACTGGAGAATCAGGCCATAAGGGACTGGGCGTCTCTACAGACACCACAAACTACGGTGAAGATGGTTAGAATGGCCAAAGAATCCCCAAAGATCACAAATGCGGCATTGCAGACATTAATTAGGTCTTGATGTTAGAGCCTCTCCCAAACTACAGTCAGAGACCAGCTACATAACCACAAGCTGTTTAGGGGTGTCGCCAGAAGAAAGCCTCTGCTGTTATGGGCCAACAAGCTCATGTGGCCACAGCTTGCCAGATGTTGCTGTAGCTTTCAATGGGACTGTAGTGTATGGTCAGATGAGACTTAAATAAATTTTTTTGCAAACCAGAGTGGTGTAGACACAAAGATAGCCATGCAGAAAAGCCTTCCATTCCCATTGTGAAGTATGGTGGTGGATCTGTGATGTTGAACTGTTTTTCTTCCAAAGACCCTGAATCAGTGGAGCCCAAATACATACTCTAACGGCCAAATACATACTCTAACACACTCTAATTTAAGACTGTAGTGATCCTAAAGCAAAATTAGTGGATGTACAATAAGTACTGAAATAAAGTTGATTTATCTGAAATACAAAAATGAAAGCTATGTGGTTTATTTGAATATTTTACCATAAAGCAAACACTTAGTTGTCACTGATTTCGCTCTGCAACAGCCCTGCAAGAGCCTGCTGAGGACTTACAATGTGTTTTCACCAGTGGGAACACACTGGGAACATTATTGGTGGCCTGGTGGTTAAAGAGTTGCCCCTGCAATTGTAATGCTGTCCGTTCGAATCCAGTGACTGCCAGTGGCACCACTGAGTTCCCTTGAGCAAAATACCGTCTCCACACACTACTCTGTTGGCTGCCCATTACCTCACTCAGGTGAATGCGTTAAATGCAGAGGACTCAGGTAATTTCCTCCAGGATCTATATATATATTAAAAATGTATTAAAATGTATTAAAGCAGACACACTGACCAGGAGAATGGAGAATCGCTGGAAGGAGGTGATATTCATGCTACCCTTGCATTCCAGCTAGAATCCAAAGGACCGAAGTGTTGCACAAAATGCTGTCAAGCCTGAAGTGCTTTGACTTGAACCTACTGGATGCCTTTTTGGGGTCTTAAAGATTTTCAGGTCATTGACTGGTCATTCAGGTGCTTGAGATGCTTAAAGACAAATAATAAGACAGAGACATAGCCTCTACTGGGGACCTACGATGTGTTTACACCAGCAGAAAACACAGATTTCAGGATAATGGGCACAAATTGGATCATAGCAGACACGCTGACAGGCTGAATGGAGAATCATTGGAAGAAGGTGATGCTCATGAACAGTCGTTCCGGCTGGAATTGAACTATATTGGCTTTGTCAATCCAGAGGACTTTGAGAGAAATGCAATCGAGCTTAAAGAGCTTTGGTTTGAATCTAACGGGTGCCGTTTTGGGTGCATAAGAATATTTCTCAAAGGTTTTAGATCATTGGTCTTTTAGCTGATGTTTAAAGACACATCTGACAAACAGTATGATGGAGATACAGCCCAACAGCTTATTCTGATACATAGTCTCACGTACTCCATCAAGGACCAGGAGAGATTAAATCAAATCCTATCTGTCTGTCTCAGCCAGAAAGCTTAAACAAGGCCATGGTTGAGTCTTCCAGCAGGACAATGATTCTGAAAAGCACATCAAGGTTTTGCCATTGCCACTCCAGTCTCCTGACCTGTGGTTCCCTGCAGGTGGAACGAGCTGCCAAAGGCAACCAGAGCAGCAGAATCACTCTCTATATTCAAAACCCTCCTGTAGACTCATCTATTCAGAGAGCACCTCTTCTTGTGATGGACGATCTGTCATAAATCACACTTGCTCCTCTATCTGATCAAGCTTACATCTTCTTCCATTTCCCTCTACTTAAGGATTTACCACTCAGAGCTCTCCTGTGGTCCTCCCTGTCCTGAAGCTTCAGTGTTTCCTCATATCGTAAGTCTTATTGGATAAAGGTGTCTGCCAAACGAATGTAATGCAGTATAATGTAAACCCAAGTCCCATTGAAAACCTGTGGGACGAGCTGAAGAGGAGGTCTAGAGTGATTCTGAGTTGAGAAATGGTCGCAGATCTCTTCCCATGCGCTCTCTTATCACGCATTTCTGGAAAAACTCAGAGCCGTTATCTTTTCCGAGGAAAGCAGCTGAACGTAATAAATGAAGGGGTGTCAACAACAGTGAACAACTTGAGAAAAATATTTCATTCCACGATAAGATTTCGTTTTTGTTCCATTCAGTCATGTTTTGAATGAGAAATCGTGAGATTAAACAATAAAGGATGTTTGGATCATGTTTAGCAGGGGTGCCAATATTTTTGAACGGCACAGTAGTTGTCACGGCTATAGACTATATAGACATATTATCTAAACATATATCATGATCTAAATAGCATGCAGATGTCAGAAGGCTGTAATGCTGTTTTTCATATTTATTTTAATGCCTTATAAATCCGTTAGAACATGATTCTTATAGGAACTGCCCGAAACTGTTTGCACACGTTTACTTTTGATTTACTTTGCTGCCACCGCAAGTGACATTTGATTGTTCAATACAAACAGTTTGAGCGCACAAGGCGACATTCTGTACCCACACCTGCAAGCACAGACCAAGTCCAGGCCAGAAAATAAGTGCAAAAGACTGATTGTGTGCGTTTGTGTGTGAAAAGGTTTAAATCTGAAGGATTTGAGTGACTCAAAGGGCAGCACAGTCAACCTGTTTGCTTGCTTCTCTCTCTCTCTCTATCTCCTTCTCTCTCTCTCTCTTTCTCTCTCCCTGTCTCTCTCTTTCTCTCTCGCTCGCTCTCTCTCTCTCTCTCCCTCCTTCTCTCTCTCTCTCTCTCTCTCTCTCTCCACCTACCAAACTAGTCACTGCTTGTTACTTTTTTTTTTTAAATCCTTCCCCCTTTTTGTTGTTCTGTTTTCTTTTTCACACTCCGGAATAACTTTCCTCGTCGTCTGCCTGCTTGAAGAAATTTTCCCGCGAACACGCGGGTCCAGTTTGTGAAACTTGTTTTCCTTCCACCTTTTACGCTCCCACCAAATCCCCGCTTGTGGGTAAATCCTAACAGAACAATAAACGGCCGCTATCTGTGTTTTAACTGGCGCTGGGAGCACCCGCTGGCCCGCCGCCAAAACAATTCATTCAGCTGGAATTTGTGCAACACGCCCATGTTATTTCGTCCCGTCTTTTTTTTTAAAGCTGAACATCACGTTCTCTCTCCTGCCATTGGCTGAAAGCGCTGCAGCCCATTGGCTGCGGGGGGTTTGGAGTGTGAATTGGCACTGCCAGCCTAGTCATGTAAGAACATGCGTGAGTGCTGTTGTTTTAGACGAAGACGAGGGGGAAAGGTGACCCGATGACATTTATGAAGACTCTGAAATGATTTACCCTTCACAGTCATATTGATCAGCTTGGCCTGTGAAGTTTGAGCTCAGAGCTGAACGCTGATTGGTGACATTTGGCCTAGCCATCATCGCATCAGCATTAAATGCATTAAACAGTTCTGTGCCAAAGTCTTACACTCCTGTTCAAACTGTTTAAAACCATTTATCTGAGCAGTAAAGGACTTTCTGCCTTTCTTCCCTGGAACAAATGCAAAATAAACAAGAAAAAAAAAATTCTACAAAGATTTGTTTTGTTTTTAAAATGTTTGTGAGCTGGTTAAACGAACACAGGTTCGGTTCCAGATTTCACACCCAGCCGTTGCTTGGATTTGTAAAACTTCATCAGCAGCTCCTGACTGGACCAGGTATTTGAGGTATTTGATGAGAACTACAAGGCAAAACTGGGCTTCTGGTCTGGCAGCGATTAAGCAAACGCAGACACATGCATTAAATCACTCTTTACTGTATTAATAGTATTTGTAGCCGTTCTAACTGCTCTTCTGAGTGTCTATGAAACGTGTTGTGGTTTGAGATGTGAAATGTGTAGGATAGTTTCTGTACGTTAGCCTCGGGCCCTCATAAGTACACAGACTGTCTGATAGTCAAAATAACTACAGCTCTCAGAGCCTCGTCCCTCACAAAGTCCTCCTAATGCCTCAGGCCATCCCAGCTTGGCTCTGGTCATCCCAGGCTCTGTATGGGGGCGAAATGGGCAATTATTTATCAGGTTACATACCAGAGATGGGAACAGGTCACTGAAGTGCAAGGAAGTCAGTTCCCTAAGTCAGTTCTCTAAGTCAGTTCTCTAAGTCAGTTCCCTAAGTTCCCTAAGTCGGTGCAGGCAAGTCTCAATCCAAGTCCTGCGTGAGAAGAGACAGTTGTGTATAAATACATTCTTCAGCAAACCTAATGCCATGTTAAAACTCAAAATGATAAATGTTATAGAGCCCATTTAAACTCACAGGTAGTATTTAAACTAACATTAATAATAATAATAATAATAATAATAATAATAATAATAATAATAATAATAATAATAATAATAATAATAATAATGATTATGTCTATATCTATGGCAGATGGCAATAATAAACAGGTACGAAAAGTAACATTAAGGCAATTACTCAATTTTTGGGTGCATATTTTTATTCCTCTAAGAGCCCCACGTAATATTCACAACTCTCATCTAAAGCACATTTCTTTGGGAGCTACATGATGATGATAATCTTAGCTGCCTAGCAGCTCCCTGTTAGCTCACTAGCATTTCCCGGTGCCACCTGTTATGGCAAGTTTAGGCAAATTAGAAGCAAACAGAAACAACGCTTTCACAAAATTTACAAAAAAGAGACCAAACTGATGGGGATGTTTGCTCTCTTTCTAACTGCAGTGTTGAACAGTGCCCAGTCTTTTAACCAGTGCGGGGGAAAAGGGAACCTGATCTGGCACTGCAGTGAGTCTGGGGGTTATTTGAGGTCAGTGAGGCAGTTTGAAAATCACCTGTTTCTGTGTATGGCGGTTCACTTTTCTCATTTGTCCTTTGAAATTAAATAAGCAAAGCATAACCACAGGTAATGAAGAAACTGACATCTGACTTATTGGAATAAATTGAAATAAACTCCCCATCACTAAAACACCTTTCCATGCATTTTACACTCTGAGTCTGGAGTCTTTTTGAGTTATGAGGTTCTGACAGAGTTGGAGACTCGAGCCGAGTCGCACTTAAGTCGCACAAATAAAGACTTGTGACTTTAGACTTGCCCTCAATGACTCGAGGCTTGACTCTGACTCTGTGCTGTGACTCGTGAGTCAAAACTTGTAAACAATGTTGATTTCATGGAATTATTTATTTATATCTCGCACTCTTTCCAACGACCCAAAAACCGTTCACCTCGCCCCAGTGTCCCATTACTTTTGTCCGAGGTGAACGGTTTTCAGCTAATAATGGTTTTCGAGGGGTCGTTGGAAAGGGGTCACCGAGCCCCATCTAACTGTGGAGTTTCACATTTAGAGTGAGAGATATATATTTCATATTTAACATTTAGATTAAAGATCATTTAAGGCAAATCGTGTGGGGTGGCTAATTAGCATGTCTTCTACACATTTAGAGCTCAACATTTACAGCTAAAAATCCCACATTTAGAGTTGCTGTTTGTAAACATTTCCACTCAAAGACTTGAGACTTGACTTGGACTTGTGAACTGGTGCCTACACTACTCCCCATGTATTAATGTACTTTATTTTTCAAATCTTCTAGCTGATCTATTTAATCACTTTTTTATTCTTGGCTTTTTTATTCTTTTATTCTTTAACCTTAACATAATTTAACATAATTTTTTTATGTTTCCTTTTCTGCATATTCTAGCCATTTATGCTAAATAGTTTTTATGCTCAATTTTGAAGCATAAAAATTTACTTTAAAAAGTAAGATAAAAAATGGCAGATGAGCAGAGATTGAATAAAGAGTTGTTTGTTTTTTTTGTCACTGACCCTGTTGCATGTTTCTCCAGCAGCCTCTGGATCGGGATGTTTAGCTGCCCAAGGAAGCGTTTGATAATTGGCCGACTTTTGGCAAATTTGTCCTTCACCTCAATGACTAGGACATCTGTCATCAGTGCCACAAAAGTGTGTCTCTAAAGAGGACAACAGACACCAAAACAGTCCGTCAGAGGATACAGGTGTGCTTTTATGCAATATTTAACCCGTAAATACATGCACATGTATCTGTCTGATTGTTTTACACTGTCCATCAAAAGTTAGAAGACACCTTGCACTGTTTAGTTTTCAATTACAGACTTTTCCAAACCTTTGGATATATTTAGCTTCAACATCCAGCTTCATGTTTATCAGAGTGTCTTCCTCTGACAAAGAAGAGACTTTGTGTAAATAATATATATGTTAAAATCTTTTTTACATACTAAAACATATTTGTCCCAAAGGCACTTTAAACCCATGAAAGGTTTTAGCACTCATGTAGAGTTTACAGTTTTAGTCCCAAGGGCATAACAACAAAAAGACAGACAGTGTAAACCAAGCATAACATTTGTAACATATAATTTCATGCAAGATGCATTTTTGGGGGGGGGGGGACTGTACTGGATATGATAATATTTTCAGTAAAACCAATATTTTAATATTTAAGATATAAAATATCACTTTGTTAGCTCTAGGTGAGTTCTAATATGAAACCGTGACTGGTAAACAAAACAGCTTTAGTGTAACATACAACTAAACATAGTTTATTAGCTCTATCCCTATTGCAGTGGCATGACTACACCACCCCCTCATTCCCCAGAGTAAATGTGATAATGTATTACTCTTCATATGAGAGGAAAAAACAGACTTGTGCAGCACAAGGTCGGAATAAAAGGCTACACAGGTCTGCCAAGGTTTCCTTTGAGGTGAAATGTACTGCATAAGCGCATTGCATAAATTATAGTTTCTGTGTAGTCAAGTTTGAACACCTCTGGTAAAGTAATGTTTATGTTCATTTTTGAATTGAGAAGCCAGTAGCAACCAAAAGCCAACACAGTCGAGGCATGATGTTCACCGATGTGATAATAAATGACATCAAATGTAATGGTATGGGGGCTCGAGTCGCACTTAAGTCGCACAAACAAAGACTTCACACTTGACTTTAGACTCGTCCTCAACGACTCGAGACTTGTCTCGGACTCGGTGCTGTGACTTGTGAGTCAAAACTCGTAAACCATGTTCATTTCATGGAATTATTTATTTATATCTCGCACTCTTTCCAACGACCCGAAAACCGCTCACCTCGCCCCGGTGTCCCATTACTTTTGTCCGAGGTGAACGGTTTTCAGCTAATAACGGTTTTCGAGGGGTCGTTGGAAAGGGGTCACCGAGCCCCAACTAACTGTGGAGTTTCACATTTAGAGTGAGATATATATTTTAATATTTAACATATAGATTTAAGATAATTTAAGGTAAATCCTCCATGTTGGTGAGGGCATATCACAGCACACAGCCCTGCCCCCTGCTAAGTAACAGCCAATTGTAATCACGGGGCATGGCCAATTAGCATATGTTCTAAACAGAGCTCAACATTTAGAGCTCAAACATCCCACATTTAGAGTCGCTGTGTGTAAACATCGGCACTCAAAGACTTGAGACTTGGCTTGGACTTGTGAACATCTCTGGTAAGTACTAGACTGGAACTGGAGGTGGAGGGGAATAAGGTCAGGGGGACCAGCTGTCTGAAGTTGTGCTTAGTGAAAAAAAGCAAAAAAGCTTGACTGAATTGAGATCTAGGGAATCTGGAGGCACTTTGTTCTCTTTGTGATAACAGCAGCTGTGTAGGATTTGATCTTGCTGAAAGAGGACACAGTCATTAGAGAACAGCATCTCCATAAAGGGCTGAACTTGGTCTGCAGTGTTTAAGTTACGTCCACATGAGTGCAGAACCCTGCAGATCGCCACCCAGAGTGTCACACTGCCTCAGAAGGTGCATTCATAGTTAATTAATGTATTAGATGCATTAAATACCTCACACACCTGATATATATCATCATTATTGTAAAAATGATTCCCCTCTAAAATGACTCCACTGGTGAAAAGGATCTTCTCACATTGCAGATCACAAAATTAATCTGACCTTACATTTAAAACATGGTGTAAGTTTAGTAAAGGTAAAGAAAATCAAATTTCTCCCCAAGACCCTCAGTGGCAATTCTTATCTTCCTCAGCCAGGAAGACAAAACATTGCCATTGCTAAGTTGTGCTCAGTGAAAAAAAGATACCTCAATGTAGCTTTTTTTAAAAGACGTTATAAAAAAGTTATACACTACAAAATAAACAACTGAAAAAAGCATTCCACTTAAAAATGCATGGGCCGTGTCACAGTGATCTGGTGAAATGAATAAAGACTCAAGAGTGTTTACTGAGGGTAAGGATGGGGAACACCTGAGTGAGGAGTAGGGATGGGTTCCGAGACCCGGTACTTAATCGGTCCCGGTGCCTAATTATAAAAGACCGGGGGACCGATAAGCTCTGACGTTAACGGT
>JBBPDC010000007.1:4211968-4221987 GCA_037974485.1 Hemigrammopetersius urotaenia | reverse complement strand
ATTTGTCTACTCCTATGTTGATAAGAGTATTAAAAACAGTATATTTAGTACAGACTTAAAGATGAGATTAATCGCGATTAAATATTTTTATCTACTGACAGCCCTAATATATATATCAGTCTATCAGGGTTTTCTTGATAATCACTAAAATCAGTTCAAACACACTATAACCACACAGCACTTTGGTTTGTTTGTCTGAGTGAATCTTTTCCCCATTGCTTTCATTGCTTTAAATAACCAAAAACAGAAGTTTCTCGATCTCGGACTCACAGTATGTGAGTCAAACAGACAGCAGACTGAGAGACTGAGAGACTGAGAGATTGAGAGAGAGAGAGAAAGAGAGAGAGAGAGAGAGAGAGAGAGATCTGAATGAGAATGAGTATATATGAGCTATATTATATGATGGTCTAATATTATCAAATACGCAGACTTATCAAAGATACTGAAATAACATCAGACCTTTAAAATTGATTCTCTTTACTTTTAATATGAAGACCTATCATCTTATTAGATATTAATAACTGTGTGTTAGCAGAGCAGCCTTTGAATGATTGTGCTAAATTGGACTCGGGATACTTAATCTAGTGTTATAGCCTCGCCCGTGGAGTAATTTGAAGATAAGACAGATTCCTTTTAGCAACTGGAATAATTAATTATCTGCAGGCCAGCGATTTCTTTACTGGAAATACTTAGATTTCACGTAGAATAGTAAATTGCTCAATGAAATCAGCCTTATTAAATTATCCCACATTGAATTATATTCCGCCTCCTCCTCCTCCAAAAAAAAAAGCCTGGTGGACTGAATAAGTGAAGGAATGCTTAGAAGCACGATCCAATCAGTGACTTAACTTCCTCAGACGTGCATATTAATCTGAATACATTCTCCTTTGAGGGAAACAGCAAAGGAGCAAAAGGATGAGGCCTATTTTGCCTCAGATCAAACAAAAGAGACCCTTGTAGTTGTTCAAAGCGGGGAAACCCCGATGCGCTGAGGTTACATTCTTGATTATAATCATTCCGTCGTGATGCGGTGCAGTTTGGGCGGGGGGCTGGAGTGGGGGTGTGTGTCTGGGGGGCTGGGAAATGAAGGCGTTCTCTGTGTCAGTACTTAAAGTTGCTGCATTTCGGGGCACTCAATCATCAGTTAAATGGAGCGAAGAGCAATAAATAGCACCTCAATCTGCTTCCTTCTCCAAATCTGCACCCACCCGTCCCACCATCCCACCCCCCTCCAGCCAACACACACACGTTCAAACACACACACACAATTCGCCCTACGGGGTCCCGTTTGGGTGGAATATAGCCAGAAAAGATGCAGAGGGTTGCCATGGAAACTTAATAAGCCACCAACTGCAATAGGGACTCAGCCACTGAAGCATGCTTTGGTTTTTAAAAGTAATAAAATGAAGTCGGAGGGACGCGAATGTAAAATGAAAAAAAAAGAAGAGAGTCTCGAGCTGTCAGAGCGAGATTGAGGTGGGGGAGGTGGGGGGGTGGGGGAGCTGAGAGAACGAACCAAACGAGATATTTTGTCGAGTCGTCTAGGATGCTGAAGGTTAAATAACCGTCCGGCGCGTCACGTCCATTCTCTTCCCTTCATCCGGTGCCAGTCCATTCTTCATCCTCTCCTACAACTGTCATTGCCCTGACTGGCCATTATGTGCACCTGTTCGCTGGCTGAAATTGATGCTGTGCTCGCTGTCATAGCTCAGACAGCTCCTACAGGCCTCTCCCATAGCAGGCATCCTTTTAGCCTGTAAATCTTTCATTAGCGCTAGCCGTAAATCTATCATTAATTATTGGGCCTGGCGTTTACAGAGAGAACCCTGACTGATGGCTGGGACGGCCGAGAGCGCCGCCATGACTGTTTAGAGAGGCTGATCCATAAAGGCTGGCAACGAGGTGAGATTTGTCTGGGCTCTTATGTGCTGAGGTCCTGTCGTTTGTCTCGGTAACCCACACGGGTGATCCTGACTGTTTATCACGCAGTTATTAACCCTTAAAACTGTTAGTAATTTCAAAAACTCTCGAGTAGTCACTTCTCACTGTAAGTGTATAATTTCAAGGCTCCATTGAAACCTCATTGTAGAAGAAAAGATATTTTGTTTGTACTGTTTTTTATGATTTGATTTTGAAGAAAAGTTGGTTTTGAAGAGAAACATTTTCAGGTTTTACTTGACATCAGACAAACAGGAATAAAGATTGAAGTGTAGACTCACTCAGAATTAAACCTAACATGAATGTAATTCCTTTTATAACTCACTATTCACCTGCTTATGTGCTGCAATATAAAACATTTATAATAATTGGATGCGACCAAATATTTATCTGAGTAATTAGAAAAACGAATCGCTGGTCATGATAAATTACATTTTGCTTATTTACTTGAGTGAACAGAGTTTGAATTTTAATCTCTGATATCTGCCAAGGACAACATTGGCTATTCCAGTCCATGACTGTATACATATCATATATATATTATCTTCAGTGAAAGAGCGTGTGCATGTTCATTCAGTGGCTCAGCTTTTTTATGATTGTAGCCTCTCACTCTCGTTCATCCAGCTCATGGATCCTTGTTATCATAGAGGCTCTCGAGGGGAACTGGAGATTTCCACTTTGCTGCTGCTTTTATTAGTTTGCTGCTCACTGATTTCTACATAGGTCTCGAGTGAGCACTGTCCGGTCTAGTCTGCTGAACGGGCAGAAGGTGCCATTTTATAACTGTATTTGAATGAGAGAACTGTAGTTGCACATTCTGTCGTATCAACCCCAAAATAAGATAAAAGAAGATGAGATGACTTTCTATTAGTCACAAGGGGTTGGACATTTGCTTTATTACAACAGCAAAGTGGACAGAACAAGAGAAGAAAAGTAGAAGCAGCATAAACTATAGAAATAAAAACTAGATAGCGTCAAAAACGAACTGCCCACTATAAAATAAAGTGTATGTATTTGTCATACATATATACCGCATCTCTCTCTCGCTCTCTGTCTATATATATATAATATTACATTGTAAAAAAGATGTTTTTTCACTTAAAAATTGGACTGCTTCAAATATGAACATCAAAGGAAGCAGGACTTACTGTTAGAAGTTCAGTTAAATCAAAAGGCAGTCTAGTTACGAACCTATTCAATAAAAAATCAGCGTTTCTACTGAAGTTCTTAGCTTAACGAGTTTTTGTCTGTGTGTGTGTGTGTGTGTGTGTGTGACAGGCAGTGTGTTCATGTGTGTGTGTATACATACATTTTGTGTATGTGTTGTGTGTGTTCTCTTTGATGCTACAATATCAGAGTGTGTAGTGAGTTCCTGAGAGAGGCTCTTTTGTAGGAATCTCGGAGGGTTCCCCCCAAATCCGGCGTCAACACTGCCAGAGGAGGATTCCTAGAGGACAGAACGAGTGAATGCTACATTTCATCATTCCCCGACTCCTCTCTCTCTCTCTCTTTCTCTCTCTCTCTCTCTCTCTCTCTCTCTCTCTATGCTCCTGGGGATGCCATTCGTCTGAGTCTTGCCATGATGTCATGTGTTTATATGTGCTGCTTTAAGAACGTAAGCAGGTGATTGGACCTTCTGGCAGCGCCGCAAAATGCCTCTCTCCAGAAAGCTTTCAATTACCATACTTTGCGTTGGATTAGAAGCATGCAGCGTGCAAAAGAAACGAAAAGCTTCTGATGAGCTCATCAGAAACCCGCTCTCCAGGACATCAGCCGCGACTGAGCAGGATTCCTCAAAGAATTGATTAGATGCCCTGAAACACACCCCACCGTACGTGACTGGGGATTCTTTCTTTTCTTCTTTCTTGCATCTGAAAAGGCCTTGTAAAATTAAAAGCTCGCAATTGTCCGTAAAGTTGGATGAAAAGTTTTTTTTTTTCGTTTTTTTTTTTTAGAAAGCATCGGAAATTTTCCTCTTGATGTCTTTCATGTAATACTAATTCAAGCGAATCACAGGCCATCATTCTGTACTCTTGTCATTACGGGAGCACTATTGTCTATTGTTACCTTGGCTGGTGTCTAGGCTGTTTCATGGCTCTTTGAAATGCAAAGGTGATGTGAATGAGGGGCAATGGGAAATTGGAAGAAGGGGAAACAATAGGATATATTGTTATTTCAGCTTAGATGCTTTAAAGAAGCATATCAAGTATTATGCACTGGAGGTATGAACTTTGAGTCACCTCATAATACTAGTTTCAAGAGAACAGCCATATTGATTTACATATGCCAAGCCTCAGCATAGTGCTGATGTGAGGCATAGGGTCAGTCTGGGTTGTATAACAGTGGCAGATTGGTCTGGTTTTGTGTGGATGAGCCTTTGTTCCCTTGAATCGAGGGAATGGGTCACTCAGCAGTTTTGATGAAATCCCTGGGCTGACAGCAGCCTGGTCACAATGAGGTTACCCTCACCGGTTGACACTGAATGACTGCATGGTCATTCTCTCTCTTCTCTGCAGGGATGGCGGCAGGATTAATTGACCTATGCATGCTCAGCCCACAAATATGCCCTTCCATAGCAACTGTTACGAGGTTGGACAAGCTTTAAAGGATGATAGAATATTTTTTATTCACCATAAAGAATTTCCTTGAATGGATATTCTACTATAAATGTATGCTTTCACTGGTATAGATGAAATGACATCCTGTTTGCAGATTAATTATAACACTCTGGGGTGTCTGTATGTGAAATACTGTATAATGGGTCTGTGTTGAGCTGCTAGTGGGCAATGGGGGGTGAAATGGTTGGGTTGCGCAAAGCCCCTGCTGTGAAAACAAATCACGGCTGCGCTTAGATAAAGCACACCGACAGATTTCTTCGTTTCATATGTGCAGCTGTCACAAAAAGTGTTACCATGTATATATGGTGCTTCCTCACCTACAAAACTTGAACACAATTGGAGTGAAAATCCAATTGTCTTCTATATTTTTAAATCATACATTTAAATTGCTATGTTCCACTATATTTAACATCACTGAAGAAACAAAAACTACTGTGAAAAACAGTTGAGTGCTTTGTTACCAAGTTGGACTAAAGTCCTTTTGAAACAGGAATTTAATTGCTGCATTCAAGGCTGTGAGTCAGAATGTCACAGAGCTGGATCATTAGCAGGAACAGGATACTGGTAATGTACCAGATTTTGATCTTGAAAACACTATATGCTGTTGAAGCTAATACAAACTGGATGTACTGTATTTGCCTTTTCACCCATTCAAAATACCCTTAAAGAAAATGTAAACGTAAATAAATAATCAGAATCAGGAAACTTCATTGCTTAAAAATCCGTTAGCATTAGCCGTTAGCATTAGCAGCGTGAAAACACTGATACACAAAAGAAACGTTGAAATAACTCTCTCTACCCACATGTTTAGACAGGCCACAGCTTGCTAATAGTAAATGAACTGTGATAACTGTTGAAAATGGGGGAGGGGGGGTAAAACACTAAAATATGAGGACAAGACACGGAGCAGTCATGCTACATGTTGCAGCAAGCTTCTTCTTCTTCTTCTGGTTATGGCGGTTGACAACATTTCAGTGTACATTACTGCCACCGCTGGACTGGTGGCGGGCAGGGAAGAAGACTGGCTACACCCTGGCAATAAAACATTAAAGTTACAAATGAATGAAACAGCAGATTAATATTAATACCTAATAAACGCAGAGACAAAACTGGTATTTCTCACTCCACACTCTGTATGCAGTTTTGATAGTCGTGTAAGAGAGCTGTGGCACAAACCATGAGGTGGAAAACATTTCAGGTAATATTGAGTGAGAAGTTTAAACAGCATGCTCACTAAGGAAATCCACATTGTTTCCTGGAATGCAGTTTGAGTAGAGCCCCATGCAGAACAAGATATGAATGCAAAGCTGACTGAGCACAACATTCCAACTTAGAGGGTGGGATTGGGGGATTGTGGGGGGGGGGGGGGGCAATATTCTGAATGAAAAGACATAATATTGTAACTGAGAAGAGCAAAACACTCTGAATAAGGGGCTGCAAAATGCCAACTAAGGTCACATACCAGCTGCACATTCTCTATCCAAGGCAGCTAGAGGCCTATTGGTTAGGATTGTCCCTGTGATCAGAAGCTCCCAGGACTGCTTGTGGCACCACTGAGGTACCCTTGAGTATGGTACCATCCCACACACTGCTCCCCAGGTGCTATCAACTGTACTGTAGCTGTCAACTGCACTAAATATTGTCCTGTCCTGTTATTTTGTTGATCTTGTGTTTTTCTTGCTCTCTCTCCCTTTCTCCTTTTTCACTCTGTGTATTTTGTCCTGTCTGCACTTGTGTAGTCTTGTGATGTATCTGTTTGTGTTCTTGTGTTGCTCCATGGTCCTGGTGTTTCACTGTGCACTGTGTAGATCAGGGGTGTCAAACTCTAGTCCTGGAGGGTCGGTGTCTAGCACAGTTTGATGGTTCTCCTACTCAAACACATTCACATTAACTGGCGAGGTGAACCAGGTGCTTCTGAGAAGGGAAATCACCAAAACGTGCTGGACCTCGGCCCTCCAGGACTGGAGTTTGACACCCCTGGTGCAGATGGTCGAAATGACAATAAACCTACTTGACTTGACAATTGAGGGGACACAATATTCCACATGACAAAGCAAAGTATTGCCAATGAGGTGACATGATAGGTCAACTTAGAAGGTAAAGGGGCATTTGGCTGATGCTCCTATCCATTTACAATCATTAGTTACAGGGACAGAAACAAAAAATACTGTGAAAAACAGTTAAGTGCTTTGTTACCAAGTTGGACTAAAGTCCTTTTGAAACAGGAATTTAATTGCTGTGAGTCAGAATGTCACAGAGCTGGATCATTAGCAGGAACGGGATGCTGGTAATGTACCAGATTTTGATCTTGAAAACATTATATGCTGTTGAAGCTAATACAAACTAGATGTACTGTATTTGCCTTTTCACCCAGGGACCCAGTGGTAGAAGGTGGGGGTTGGAACCTGCAACTTTGCAGTCATCGGGTTCACAGGCAAGTGTTTTACCCACTAGGCCACTGCTACCCCCAATACTACACAATATTTGTAATGCATGGTCACAATGTTGAGTTGAGCACACTGTTCCAAATATGGGAGCACAATGTTTTAAACGGGGTCACTTTATGCAAACTGATATACAATATTCTGAGTGAGAGGGCTCTATATTCCCAATGAGGAGCCTCCATAGTGCTGGAGTTCTGCTCTGATGTTTGGGGGCCGTTGGGTTTCTTCTTTCATTACGTGTTTCTCATCTCAGGTCCTGCTGTGCCAATTTAAGGTTGCTTTAGAGCACGGTATAGTTTGACAAGCGCAGCGTATGGGGACAGGAGTCAGAGAATAGCAGAAGTTAGAGCTCCCAAACCACTGCTTTCTGTAGGAATATGTTCATGCTCTCCCCGGCAATAAGAGCGTTAGAATTCAGCGAGCCTGGCTCTGGGGCTGCTCAAGCGAATAAGCGTCTGAGCCTGGACTCAGCATTCTGCACGGGGGAAGTGATGCAGTCGAGTGGAGGGTAATTCACATGGCTGGAGGGGATACAAAGCACTCGGGCAGATTCTCCCTGCTACAGCAGACAGTTATGATACGAGTAAAGATGAAAGAGAGTCAGTAAGACGGCGTATTCAGGTTTAGCTAGCCTAGTCTATTCTTTTTATGTATTCCTTTAGTATTGTTATTGCTCTGTGTATAGAACTGAAACTAATACTTCCTGCCAGAATCTCTCAGACTTTCCATTATCATTCAATCCATCAAATAACCCAGATGGTTCCTCTCTCTCTCTCTCTCTCTCTCTGCTTCCATTATTCAAAGTTATATCCAAGACTCTGTAAATCACTGGTCGAAAAAACACAACGCTGGCAAACACAGCGTCCTTAACTGTCTAAATGGACAACAGAGGAAATGCACTCTCTCATGTCATGTATGCGTCGTGTTGCCGGTCATGTATCCATAGAGCAGGCTAGACGAGTGCTGTGTGTTTGACTAGGCTGTGTGTGTGTGTAGGTCTTAGGCTGAAGCGCCCTTAGGCTGGATTCACCTGTAGAAGCTTTGGAAGAAGGGCCTCTTACCCTGTTCTCCTCGTGGCTCCTGTGCTGGAACCAACTTAGTATTGGACCGTGTCAGCGAGCCGGAGGGTCCATCTGCCAGACTCATAGAGAGAGTCTTCTTGTGTTCTGTGCGCTCTAGTGACTGTTTGCCTGTTTGTTTCTTATTAAAGTCCGTTTGGGTTCTGCTAACTCCTGCATTTGTGTCCTCCCTCCCCGAGCCGATCTTGTTACTGTAGTCTTATCTGTTTTGTGGATCAAACAAGTCCTCAGTATTCATTTTTTATCTACACTCTTAGCAAAGAGAGTTCCATGAGTTCCAAGAGTTTACTTCTAACAATCGAGGAATCTTTGTTAAGCTCTATAGAACCATTTTTCTCTACAAGAGCCGAATAGAACATGTATTATAGAACCCGTATTCTATTTTACATTTACATGACCTTTATAGCATTTATCAGATGCTTTTATCCAAAGCGACTTCCAATCCCTGCCTACAGGGGGCACTCTCTCCCTGGAGCAACTTGGGGTTAAGGGTCTTGCTCAGGGACCCAGTGGTGGTGCTGAAGGTAGGATTCGAACCCATGACCTATTGGTCCAGAGGCACCCCAACAAGCATGCAAATAAACTTTATAACATCCAAATATCTGTTAAAACTGTTATGATTGTATATAACTGCTGCTTTTACCAAACAATCCTTGACTATAGACTATAGTTTGCCAAGCGCACCTTGTCCAGGTGGATTCCCTTTCATACCAGTGGCTCATTGTGAAGAATAAGATCATTATTGGGCCTAAAAGCACAGAGGAACAGAAGGTGGTGTTGTTCAGGTATTGTTTGGCAGGTGTTGTATAGGTGCTGTATTTCGGCTAAATAGTTTATGTGAATTTAAGCTGTTTGCAGGTTTAAGAAACAGTTGTGGGCTAATTGAGCACTGATGTACGTCGCTCTGGATAAGAGCGTCAGCCAAATGCCATAAATGTAACTGTATGTGGACAGGAGTCTGAGAATAACAAAAGTTTGAGCTCACAAACCACTGCTTTTTTTAAAAAGCGGAACCATTTTTGAGTGTTGTCAATAGAATTCTACTTTTATGACAATATCATAAAAGTCGTATATTTTATTATGTCTCATATCTCTATTACATCTCATGAAATAATAATAATAAGCATTATTTTAAAAGCACGCTATCCATGCAGTGTAATATACAGTGTAACCATCTAAATCGGAGAAATATCAGACGTACGATGATTTAACCTGTCGAAATTTCACTTTGTTTGCGGAGTACTGTACCGAGTCCTGCCTGTTTTTAAAGCAGAGCCGTTTTTCCCTCTGAAGACTGTATGAAACGAAATGAAATGAAGGAGAGAATCGCCCAGCAGCCACAACTGAAGTGTGTTAGAAATCTGTTTTGACATGTTTGGTCCTGTTGTTATCTCGGGGTCTGTACTGTGTGATCAAACGAGGGGGGAAAGGAGGGAGTGTGTGACAACTCTCTCCTTCCCTCTCTCATCTCTGTGGGAATTCAGAGGGGGGCTTTTTGGAGCCCACCTGGCCTCGTCTGTACCAGTGACGGCTCTGAATCGGTAATGAAGCGGGCGCCCACGTTTGAGGTGCTGATGGTGACTGCATCCGTCCTCTCTCCCTGGTTTCAGTCCTGTTGTTGGAGGACTACTTTGGTTTGTCTCAGACTCTTGTTTTTTTCTATTTTTCCCTCCTTTATTCTCTCTCCACACCCCACTCCCCCTCCCCAGGACCACCCGCCGCGTGCATCTTGGTAGTTGCTTTTCAACTCCAATCCCACTGTGGGCACAGGATGTGCCAAAACAGTTTCCAAATGGAAATATTCCCTCGCTTTTTTAATTTTTTTCTCTCGTTTTTCTTTCATTTTTTCCGTCTCAGCCAGAAGCACGCGTTCTCCCCCACCCTCCCTCCATCTCTCTCTCTCTCTCTCTCTCTCTCTCTCTCTCTCTCTCTCTTTCTCT
>JBBPDC010000007.1:4143757-4157643 GCA_037974485.1 Hemigrammopetersius urotaenia | reverse complement strand
ATATACTAATGTGCCACAAACAGGAAGTTAATATCACCAACCATTCCCATTTTATTAAGGTGTATCCATATAAATGGTCCACCCTGTATATTGTAAAGTTCATTGGCAGTACTTTTAAACAAAGCATTTAAAGCTATGAGCAAAGGGTGCAGTTTGTGGGATACTGAGCTGGTAGCTAAGAACTTCACTTGAATAGGATTTGGGTATACAGTACAAGTTAACTTTCCAATAAATGTGGACTATGATGGAAAAGATGTCAATATGATTTATGTGCAAACTATTACTTAAATGTGAGGATTCATGATTGTATATGATTCTCATTTTGCTTTAGATCATGGTCATCATAGTCCCAGTGTTTGTATTGGGAGATTTGCTAATGTTATAGGTGCCCAGTATATGTTATTATGGCTTATTTATGATCGTTAAATGTTACCTGATCAAGTGACATAGCTGAAATCCCAGAGATCTATAGGCGTTTTGTTTATCATCAAAGCTAAGAATGAAGGGAAATGTTAATCACTGCAAAGTTGCTTGGACTATTAGATTTCCTAACTGCATAGGACAGCATGAGATTATTGTTTTTTCATCTATACTTAATTGAATTCAGTTAGATAGCACATTTAATCATTCGTTTTTGCTTTTAATTTCATGGTGACATGAACATGTGCAAAAGTATTACACACATTTTGTTCACTTTCCACAATTACTGTTGCATTAAATACACAATTACTATTTAACGGAAAAAAACAACATGAAATGTGGGCCGTTAAAGGTTTTTTTTCATTACATTTAAATTAGCAAGTAATATAAGTATGTATTATTGTTATTATAGTTATAATTAGATGTTTAAATGATAAAAGTAATCTCATACTTGTTTATTACACATTGTTTGAGGCTTTAAATATTAGAAAAGATAATGCAGGAACAGGGAAACACACTCAGGGTGCTAAGGATAAAAAAAAAAACTCAAGAAACATCCTGCCGACGGGTGTATGTAACGTTTATTGGTCAAGCGAATAACGTCAGCACATAATGATATTCACAGATCCACACACCACACTGTGCTTGAGAGACAGGAGCTGGATTGCATCGGATTTCATGGACGTGCTGCGACTTCAGCTGGACACTAAGAGGTGTGACTACTCTAGCTGCTGCTCCTGGTGAAGAAGTCAGCGTGTAGTGGCTCGCAGCATGGACACACACTAAAAGCCAGGGGACCAGCCACGGCCGGCCCGCGGACCCTCCTACAATCAGTACGGTGCCGTGTTTCTGGGGGACGGTGACTGGTGTTTCATAACGACGTGACGAAAAGGACGATGAAGGGCCAGCACACGATAAGATTAAAGGACGAAGCTTCAGCATCAGCACACACTAAACAGACCGGGAGACCAGTGACCCCGGCCGCGACCCCCGCCACCTCAGATCGCGCCGGTTGCGTCCGACTCCTTGGTGCGGTTGCAGACGACGTGCTCCAGCTGCCCGGAGTCGGACACGTCGTAGCTCGTCTTGTATTTTGCCAAGATCTTCATCAGGGGGCGGAGCTTCAGCCACCACTGCTCTTTTGGAATCCTGTGACTGGACACACAGACGAACACGCAGCAGCATTAGAACACACACACGTCTGTATCATTAGCAAATTGAACCAATTTCCTTTATTTTTTAAACACAGAAAACCACAAGTAATGTTTAAAAGAAGAAAAAAAAAAAGACTGCTTTTTTTCTATCATGGGTTTGAAGCCATGAAGGTTGACTGTTATCAATGACTGTTAGGGATTTCAAGCAAAAATACCATCAACCATTCACAGAGAACGATTCGACTAATCTTTAGAGATCCCTCGCTCATCCTTGCTAATTGGAATTAAGTAACAGAAGAAGAATAACTCTTGTGTCTCGCATGTTGGTGGGTGGTGAAGTTTGGGGATAAGAGATTGTGTGAGCAGGGTTTTCCCTGTGGCTTAAAGCAAGAGAATATTACGTTAGCTATGACCTTCTATACTGTAATGACTATCATGACCCATCCCATCATCAATAGTGGCTGATATTAAACAATATATCAGTGATACAGCATATTACATGGAACTACAGTACTTATATAAGCCTGGAGAATAATTTGTCGTATTCTTATATGCAACATAGAAGCAGATAAATGGGCTGCTATATCTGTATGACTTTTCCCAAGCCTCTTACCGCTCACTCTTAAAAATGAAGCATAAAGTGTGTTCTTTGCCGTAGACTAACCATAGAAGAAAACAGTCATATGGTTTTTACCACTTATTCTTTACAGAAGTGTTTCTTCTATCAGAATCTGAATCAGAACATTGTATTGATCCCGGAGGCATTGCTATGGCATTAGTCCAATCCTTTCTGACTCTTTTATTTATAAGAGCATTTTTGACATTAGGGAAATGGAAGCATGTCGTCTCATTATTAAGAAGACATGGTTTCAGATTTAGTTACGGGAACAATGCTGGGATCAATGTAAACCACAGTAATGTTCTGTATTTCTATATACAGTGCCTTGTCAGAGCTATATACAGTTAAGCTAGGAGATTGTTTTTATTACCTGTGTATGTTTAGAGCTTCTAAAGTACAAATGGATTATATATTTAAACTAGTGCTCCAGCAAATGAGCACATAACATCACTGGTAGACCAGAAAATGTTGATAATTTGAATAACTTCGCGAGACACTGTATATTTACAGAGAGCTCTGACAGCGATTTTAGTGCTACTGTGTCTTCATCCTTGTTTTGTGCATGATGTTGTAACAGTGCTAGTGATTACAGTCTGTGCTCAGAAAGTCGTTTAGTTTATTCTACGCACACAAAGTCCGTCTCCTGCTTCAGCTGCACCACGGGCTGGAAGACGAGGGCACGGCGGCGCATCCCCAGCAAACATGCTGAATCCTCTGTGTTAGCAAACACTCTCCCTGCAGGCCACACACACACACACACACACACACACACACACGCATGCAAACACATTCAGCATGCAAACATTCATGTTAGTGTCACATCAGGACTTTCTGAGCTGCTTTCTACATTCATGACTAGATTTTTGCAATGAAAAATGTACAAAATTACAAGCGAAGTTTAACATTTTGCAAAATTTACGGGTAAGTATGGGTGGTCGACTGGTGGAGATAAAAAAAAAAAAAAAGACAGACTCGGCATGCCATAAGCAAAACAAATGAAGAAACATTTACATTTAGAATGATATGAAATGTATCGGTAGGGCTGGGACCACTTACCAATTAAATGGTTATCAATTTATCACTTAATACTTTCCATTCTGTGTGAGTGTGAGAGCTGTGATCAATGACCTGACTCCCTTCACACAATCTGATCTAAAAATCCAGTCCTGATTTTACTTGGTTTCGCACATAGCAGTCACATGTCCTATGAACCGCAGTGTGTCGTTGCGGTGATGGTGTGATGCCACAAGGGAAATGGCATGAGACATATTCTTATTGGGAGTTTAATATTTAGTTATTGAGTTAAATTGCATGGAAGAAAAATGATTGCAGTTTTGTATGCATCCTTCCTAGACACGTTTTAACTGATCAATTGCATGAAGAAATTAATCCATAGATCAATAAGGGTAATCACACATCTCCTAGATTGACATTGAGTAACATCTTATTCTGCTAAGAATGCCGAAGTGGGCACTGTGTGTGTGAGGCTCTGCTTTAACTCGGAGACCCGACATTGAGAGGACAAACAAACAGGGCAACCTTCAGCTCTGCTTTGCCACCCCACTCTGGTGCAAATGGGATCATACCTATAAGTACTGCCTATGTTACTGTGACATACTCTTGATATTAAATAATATAACTGTTCATGTTTGTTATCGAATCAACAAATTTGTCTAGATTTATTGTTTTTCGAAACTGCTTTTTGTCCCAGCCCTATAAATCACTGTGGATTAAAGTCTTTAATTATGTGTTTTAAATGTAAGTAAAAGGTTACCTTCATCTTTAGTGAGCCCAGATGCAAAGCGGAAAAAGGCAAAGAATACACACAATGTGTCAAACTCCTTATTCACCCACATTAATTAGTCATTTCAGATGCAGGCACTTAAAAGACATTCCACATGTAAAGCTACCACACAGTTCCACTATCTAAAAACGAAGAGGCATCTCTGCCTCTATTCAGTATCTGCTTGTTCTATCCACCAGCGATGGTCCTGGTGGTCTCTCTAGCCTACCTTGCCTGTAGCTCTCCTTCAGCTTCTTGGTTATCCACTGCATGGCTTTGGCTGAGATTTTGGTTCCAAAGTTACGGTCAAATGGAGATGGAGCGCCTCCCTAGAGACGGAAAAAGTCACTGTAAGACTGTAAAATAACTGTTATAACGGTCTTTCCAAAAGTGCCAAAATGAACTAAAATATTCATACTTTAAAAATCATGAAAAAGTTCATTTTAACTACATAATGTTCTATTTGAACACACAATTATCATAACATTCTATTTTAATATAAATTAACACAATATTAATACTATTATAACTGTGTTTAACATAGATGTTCAATTTCAACTTAATATAAAAGTTCTGTGGTAAAATGAGTTATATTTTAACAGAACAAATGTTCTATTTTAGCGTAAGTTCAAGTAAAAGCTCTGTTTTCACATAACAGTACTATTCTTAAACACTGATATAAAAGCGTTATATGGTGATATAAGGAGGTGTTATAAAACGGCAGTGCACCAATAATAGCTCACATAATAAACCCTCGTTTACAGAATTTTATTGGTTCAAATAATGATCAGGTATCGTCACATGATCTTCCCTCTCGGTGCTGTTTGTGTGTTTTTACCTGCTGCATGTGACCCAGAACGTTCTTCCTGCAGTCAAAAACACCTCTGCCCTCCTCCGAGTACAGCTGGTAGATGAAGTCTGTAGTGTAGTTCTCATTACAGTTCTCATTTCTGGAAAGAAGCATACACACACACACACACACACACACACACACACACAAAAACTAACACGCATTAACACACAGCTGAAAACAAGCGGAGGCTGCAGGTGAATGGCAGCAGGGCCTCGGGGTCCTGTTCTATCCAATTCCAATCAAAAGTGCCCCAAAAATACCCCAGTCTGATCTAATCTGATCTGAGGGGGCCACAGAGGGTGTGAGTGTTCACACATAGCACTAAAATACAGAGTCTTCACTGTTATGTGCTAAACACCTTCCGTTCTTGGCTTTCCTTCTGTATTATAGAAACAAAAGGAAGGAAGTTGATCCTGGATGACTCTGAATAGAGGTGTAAAAATCCGAAGGTGCATCTGAGTTCTGCATTCAGTTATAATTAATTGTAACATCATTGTGATAATATCACTGACACAATTATGCAGTTAATTTTACAACAGAAAATATAGGATTAGGATTCAGTTAAATTAAATTAAATTTTATTTAAGACCCATCCACTGCAAGTCGACCCGGAGAGAAAGAAAAGAGAGTCTTTATGGGGATAAATGAACAAGAGCAGCCCTTCATGAACAGATAGGCCGTCTATGGCTAACAGAGTTGGTGCCACTAAGTGTCCATAGAGGTAAATATTGTTGGAGGAGGAACTGAAAGTCTATAGTCCATAAACAACAGGATCAGGAGCAATAATCTCCGCTGGAGCTTTACGCAGCACTTGCCCCTGGTTCAAGCATGTGAGGAGCTGTGAGCTGCCAAAACCAACTGAGGTCATTTTGGCACAAGGCCTTAAAAATGGTTATGAAATTTAAGCTATTTTTACTATTCAAGACTTGGTTTGGGGGTTACATGGGTAGAATGAGAAGCTTCTTATTTACTATCATCATTTTTTGTTTACGGTTCAGGGCTTGTTTTTGGGTGTTGCACAAGAAGGTGCTACTCCTCAGGATAAAAAATAAATAAATAAAAAACTGCCATAGGCGTACCATACATGCCATGCCAAGTTGTCCTTTGAACTCAATATACCTTTTAAATGTATTCACTTTCACTACTGTCTGTATTCCACTACTTTATAAACAGTTTATTCAGTTTTATGTATCATTTAAAAGTAAATCTAAACTGTACTCTCACATAACTGAACCTATTCATCGTAAGATTTCGCTGAATAACTCAAACTAATCATGATCAGACGAGAGATCGTCGTAACGAAGGGAAGGCGAAAGTCGGGTTACCTCAGAACGAGTCCTCTCTGAATACTAGTCTTCATCTTCTCTGTTAAGTGTTCAACGTTAGACTGTGAAAAACACAACATGCATTTAACATGTGACCAGCAGATGGCGCCATCGTTCCAAAAACTTTCTTCAGACAACCAATCAGAACAGACCGAACAGCGTTTAAAAATCGACCTTATTATAAAGACACCACCATTCAAAACAGTACATTCAGGCTTACTTCAGATTAATCTTGCTTTAGAATTTTGCAGCTTTCTACAGACAATCTGAAACCCTTGTAAAACCTTGCAAGTACTTAGCATCATTATTTTACACATGTAAGGTCAAAAACATTTGGTTTTACAGGCTTGACAGCTGCGATACCAAACATTTAAATGTAAAGTACAGCAGGTCCTCAAGTTACAACAGTTCCGACATTTGATGTTTTGACTTTACAACGTTTGCTCCTGCTCCGCTTACACCGTTACCCTCGGTGGAAGAATACACAGTAATGCACCGTATGAGTGAGTGAGTTTTCCTTTTTCTGTTTCTTTTATGATTTTACAGCTGTGTTCGGATCAATAAGTGACTCAGGCCAAGGTTCGGGTTACATATCACTGCCCAAGAAACAGATCTGGGTCATAACTGGAGGACCTCCTTTATAATATGTCCCATAAATGTGTGTATATATGATGTTACCTGCAGGTCTCGGATGTCGAAGGGCTCTTCGTAAATGTAAGCCGCGTCGGCCCCTGCGGCCAGCCCACCCACACTGGCCAGATAACCACAGTAGCCCCCCATGGTTTCAATGATGAACACACGCCGCTTTGTCCCGCTGGCGGACTGCTTGATACGATCACATGTCTAATAACACACAGACACACACACACACACACACGCAAGCACACAAATAGATTCTGTCAGTGAGTCTAGGGTCATTGCAGTAATGATGTATTTGCCATTTCTGAGATGCTCCTACCTTTATTCTAACTGGGCCACCTTCCAGTATCTCTCCCATAATACTCTCATAAAGAATCCCTAAAGTGTATGAATCTAAACTAACTGCGTACGTGGTCTCGTCCTGCAGTAGCGTGCTGTTACTCTTGTGTTTTATCTGCACTCTCTTCTTGCCTGCACTAATATGGTCTCGTGTTGTTTCTGTTTTTGTTCTTCGTGTTGCTCCATGGTCCTGGAGGAACATGGTTTGGTTTCGCAGTGTAGACGGTTGAAAAGAAAATAAATACCTTCTTGACTTGAAAGAACAATAATACCTACATTATTGGAATAAATTGTAACATTTAAAGTCATGCTACTTTTATCTGGGTTGCTCATGGCGTTTGGGGCTTGAAAGAAGTCTGTAGGCACCATAGGGAGGTTAGTAAAAGGTGATTTGGTTAATTTCCTGTTAACTGTAGTGTATAATCTATCTGTTAGAAAATCTGACATAATGGAAAATGTAATAAAATAGAGCTATAATACAAAATGTTCAACAGTTTTTGAAAAGGCCACATTTTTTTTTTCAGGCCAGACAGAAATAACCCTTTGTCAGTATAACTTACTGAAGTTGCATATATGGACTGTGCGGATTTGGGAGTACATAGTGCATTTTTAAACCTCAAATGTATTACATTTAACTCATTTGCCATGATATGGGTCTTTTAAACTCGGCATCAATTTTCGTATTAAAACATCGGACAGACCCGAGACGCCTTACAACGAGGCCGACTGAAATCTTTCTATACGGACTAAAGACTTTCGACAGTGAGAGAGGAGCGACTTACAGGGAGGGTCTGACCACGGTACGGTAGAAATAAATGTATGGGTGGGTTGTCCCTTACCTCCACAATGGCATTAAGGGCAGTGTCTGCCCCGATACTAAGGTCAGTGCCAGGCACATTGTTACTAATGGTGGCAGGCAGCATACACAGCGGGATGCAAAACTCCTCATGGGTGGCTCGAGCATCACACAGCTGCAGCAGACACTCAAGCGCCTGAGACAGGCCCGTAACACACACACACACACACACACACAAAACACCACAGGACAGCACAGGGGAGGTCACGTTAGAGCAGTATTGGGCACTCTGGTGCAGGAGTGACCCTGACCCTCTCACGCTGGCTGGGTGATAGTCACGACGTCTTCCCATTGGCTGAGAGAAAGAGGAGGAGGAGGAGGAGCAGGAGTCGAATACGTAACTCACACATGCATATTGCGTTACCGCACGCACACAAACACACACACACACACACACACACACACACACACACACAAGCTCAATGTGCGAGGCGCGATCGTGTGACAAAAAAAGAGCAAAACTCGCAAACGCCGGGCAATGCGTTGCCATGACAGCAGCAGCAGCAGCAGCATCAGCAGCAGCAGGACGAGGGTGACATCAGAGAGCACACCAACACGCACCAACACATACACACGGAGGATGAGGATGGATTGGGGATGAAGATCAATTCTCTTATTGATGCTTTATTACTAGCTTATTACATTTTTTATATTAAAAAGGTTTTTTTCTGCTTAAAAAATGTCAACATAACTTCTTAATGAAAAGACTAGAAATGAAATAAAAGGCTGGCCTCTTAATGCACAATATTGTGACTGTAATATGAATGCTAGGCCAAAAACTAATTGGTGTATTTCCTGAAGAGCATTACTAATTACTTCATCAATTATGTTACTGGTCTGTTTTAACCCTAACTATCGCCTCTCCTAATTATCTTACATTACTCTCACATAAAGATTTAGCACTTAATACTCTCCTCTGGCTCTCACCCTGTCCTGAAACTTTGGATAAAGGCGTCAGTCGCCAGACGACTGTAATGTAATATAATTGTAGGAAAATAAACGCTCTATTTCTCTCTATTGTCTATGTTATCTATGAGGCTTGACCTGTCTATGGGGGTTGATCTGTAATTCAGGGAAATGGGCTCTGATAGGGCAGTGCATTCACAGTGAAGGGCGTAGACCGCAGGCACAGAACCAACAACATGCCTTCATGTCATCATCACCATCATCATCATCACCACTTACCTGTGAGCTACCACTTTACCTTTGAGTTTACCAGCTAAAGCCTTGATGAGTTGCTGCAGTCCTACATAATGCTCTGAAACTTTCAGTATAGTGGGTAGTTATGTGGCTCAGATTTTGTTAATGAAACAAAACCAGCATCTCATTATTAATCTTAACGTTTGAATCAGATCGACTGATCTATATGATACTGACCGGTACTAACTGCACATTGGTTGGTGATTTTTCCTACACATTCTTAAAGAAGCATTCTGGCATCGATTTGTTACTTGTCAAGTATTTTGTAGCACAGTAACATCTGTCATCCTCAGAATTCGGGATGATTTTGAGTGTTCTCTCACTGTAACACACCCAGCATGTATTACGCAATGATTTCACTGAGAACTTACTGCTAATACTGTAATAAGATGAGCAAAAATGATCAAACTGCCCTTGAAAATGTCAAATGTTACTTCCAGGAGGGAGTTTTCCTAGAATTCCAATTGGGAATCTCACTCTAGAGCCTACTAGGAAACGGGTGAACAGTATTTCAATGGCTACACCTCTATTCTCGCGCCAGAATGTCCCTTTAAGAAGAGCAGCATGTTTCCTGTTTCATTGGTTCACGCTGCAGTCAGCTCCTTCTCTGACTGATGCCTTCTGATTGGCTGGCCGCTGGTAAACGGAAGGCGTAGCCCGTGTTGGCCGGCGGAGGTGTGTGTGGGCTGACCAGCCGGACTTACATCAGTGATGGCGTTCAGAGCGGTGTCTGCGCCAATGCTGAGGTCTGAGCCCGGCACATTGTTGGAGACTGTGGCTGGCACCATGACCATGGGCACACACAACTCCTCATATGTTCCGCGAGCCGCTAACAACTCCATGATCCCCAGGTAGGCCTGCAGGGCGGGGCAGAGCCAGGGCTTTAGTGGACTGCTGCTGCTGGGAGTGGCCATGGGAAGGGAAGTGTATGCGAAAGAGGGGGTGGGCGAGGGGACAGAGCGCGACAGGGAATGGAGGCAGGACTGAAACTGAGCCGAGGGAAGAGCCGGGTCTATCACAACAGACAGGGTGAGACAGACACGGGTACAACTCCAAACACATTCAGATGAAATATACATTCATACGTAAAGCCCCATTCGTGCTGGATTCGTTCCACCTGGGGAGGCGCTATAATGGAATCATTACTGATGAGATTTGAGAATGTAATCCAGCGACTACAAACGTTTGTAGTTCTTCAAGTGGTGGCTCTGTTCCAATTGAAACTGCAGTGTAAAATGGAAACTTAATAGATCATATTTCTCCACACAGTAACTCCTAGGGGTCTGTTTGTTAGATTAATTAGTACTGCAGCTCTGGCAAAAAAAAAGTGAAGGAGTAAAATGTGGACTCAAACATGTCCTGGCTGACTGTCCTTCGATGGGGCAAGAGGAAAATTGTGAATTTTTGATTATTTGTCAAAGTCCTTTAAAGTAAAAGGGAAAACAACAGTAAAAGCACCTGATTTGTTAGGTAGTGTTCACTAAACCCAGTTTACTACCTTAACCAGTTTCATTATATTCATTCAGTCATTCATACATGATCTAAACCAGGATTGCAAAGGTGCTGGAGCCCCATCACCTAAAGGGCAAGAGGTAGAGAAACATCCCATTTTAAACCTAATTATGAAAAAATGTCATGTATCTTTCGGTGCTCTTTGTGGTCATTTAGAAAAAGGGGGAAATTACATGATCCTGTAAAAATCTGGGCCCATCAGATCACACAGATTACATTACAGAACCTCCGGTGGAAATCCAGCTCAAACAGTGCTGTGCATAAGACTAAGGCAGACAGAGAAAAGGTACTGTGTCTCCCAGTGACACCTAACACACTTCACCCACCCACAAAACAGAGAGGGGTGAGTCTGTACAGAGAAGCATGAAATGACTTTAAAGAGCAGGTAAACTCGGAATGAAATTAAAGGCCAGCTGCTTTTTTGAAGGTTTTTCACTCAAGGAGGGTTCATTTGTCACCCCACCAGTCTGAATGCTTTTGGTCTGCGTAGACTGTTTTATTTACTGGTCATAAGGGGTGAAATATGAACCACTGTAAATAAAACAGGGGCAAGAGGGCCAGGTGTGCATCAAAACACTCTTGATGAAGAGAAAAGGAGAGCAGGAGGTCGTGAGAGCTGTAGGTGACACTACAGAGGAGAAATTTGATGGAAAGGTCTGAGAGTTAACATGACATCTCTGCACAACAAGCTTTTAAGTTCAGCATTAGATCAAAACAAGTCAGACAAGGCATTAGATTCTATTTAATATTCATATATATATATATATATATATATATAGAGAGAGAGAGAGTCTCATATAGTGCACTGATAATAGAGATTACTAAACATGCAATAAAAGTCAGAGGCCACACTTTCATATCTTTCATATCTGGTGTGAAGGGCAAAATAATGTCAGTGACCACTCTGGGAGCAGCTTTTGTTGGTTTAAAGCCAGGTTTCTCAACCACTGGGCCACAGACCACTGACGGGCCTCGAAGGCTTTTGATTGGCCCGCGAGTATAAAACAAAGGCAGGCCATTGGTCCGCAATTGGACCCAAAAAACATGTTTAGGCCGTGATTGCTGTATTGTTAAAACGCCACCGGTGTATTATTACAATCTCCGCTATTTAACGAATAGGTTGTAACGTTTCGAAAGACCCCTCTCACACGAAAACTGCTCCCAGATCAGTTGAGCGACGTAGACAAGAGAGAAGCGCTCAGTCGGAAAAGTGTTTTTTTATTATTATGAGTTGTCTTGTAGTTGTTTTGTTGTGTTCTGAGCGAGTTTTGTCAGTATTTGATGCGCCTGGCCGGGAGTTCTTAGTGTTCGAACCGCATGGTGAACCGAGGGGCGGAGCCGACGGTGTGAGGGGCGGAGCCGACCGTGCGAGGCAGTTGATCAGAGCCTTTTGTACAGAATGAATGGGAGAGAGGTGGTGTTGAACGGGTCGTTGATTTATAATCCTGTGGGTTTTCAGAAAAAATATTCTTCTGACAGAGACGATAAGGATTGCAGAATTCAAAGAAGTTTGACACCAGCATAACATAAAATCCGGTATTCCATCCTGTTCACTGTTTGAAAATAAGTTTACATATTTTCCTTCTCCGGCACATGGAACTTCAGAGTCTTTGTATGACGGAACTGTGATGTTTTAAAATTGAGACTGTAAATTCCAAAACAGGGGTGAAAGCTAACAGTGGGCCTTGGCAACATGCTGTGATGGATAGGCCTTAATGCTGAAGAGGTTGAGAACCATTGGTTTAAAGCAAGATGAACAGGTTAAAGTAACAGCAGAGGGAACAGAATTAAAGAGTGGAAAAATTAAATACTGCTAGATTTTTTTAAACTTATTTTTTAAGGAATTCTTGCAATTTTTTATTACATACAGAATTATATTCCCTGTATGATTTTTGACGATGAAAACGAAGTAACTTTTACTTAATGGCCTTTTAGACTGGGAATCAAATATATGAAAGGTAGGTCTCTGACTCTATTGAACTCAGTGCTACAGTAACTATCCGAACTAAAATAACCAGATAATACAGTGACCACCACCCACATACCTCAAATCCTCCAATGATCAACAGTGCGTTTAAGTTGTATTTCAGAATCTGCTCAGCAATTTTATCAGCAAGTTTCGCTGGAAGTGTTCTGAAAAGGGAAAAAGTAGTGACTCAAGCACATTTACGCCAAGTTCATTATTTCCTTACAGCTTTACCATCAGCGTTTGTCATTAGCGCATAATAGACGTGTGTCCTTTATAAACGTACAGTTTATGATCTTAATATTACCTTTTAGTTCCCAGCAAGGATCCTCCCTGGCCCGTCCAGCCACCTACATCTCCCCATTTGATCTCCCTTATCTGAGAAAAGACCAGGGCAAGAAAAGATTGAAAGTGCAAACTGGGAAGAAAAGAAATGTACACAAACCCTAGAAACAACACTGTTACTGAAAGAACTGCTTACAATTGAGAGAAAAATAGGTTTATATTGCAAATTTCAATTAACAAACAAAAAAAACCAACCAGATATCCCACTCCTGTATGGAGCTAATTACAACTCCAGCAATGAAAGAGTGTAGCTGGAGGGCATAATTAAACAATAATTAGTGCATATTATATTCCACATTCTGGGCTGCATCACATGGATAGAAATATAATATCTGACAGTTTCTCAGTCAACCGTAAGATTTAACTGCCATTTAATTGTTTAAAATGGAAAAACATTAATGCAGTAATCTTTGTACTCGTATCAAATTCTGTATGAATAATCCCACAACACCATAAATACTAACCAATATTAAAAAAAAATCCCATTTGATCGATACATTCCAGAAAATCAAAAATCCCTCGGGTTCCACTGAAATAAACAACCTTAGTGGATCAGTTCCACTGGCCATTTACGTTTAACTATATTGAGATCAGTTATAATTATGTTTATGTATGAGAGGCACAGGTTGAAAACCACTTCCATATTCAGTTTATATGATCCTGCATAATGAACTACATCCTCTAATATATTAAAAACATTAGTGAAGACTTGATATGAAAAGGTTAAATGATTCTCATTTGTATTTGTTGGATTATGTCTTGCACACCCAAAGAACATCTGTGGCTGGTCAGGATGCTCATAGTCTCGCGTAGCCAGACCTTCAGACTGACGGCTGAAGGTCTGGAATTCATAGCAGCTTTCTTTGGCCAAGGCC
>JBBPDC010000007.1:4092514-4104486 GCA_037974485.1 Hemigrammopetersius urotaenia | reverse complement strand
CTGCCGCGGCTTAAACTGTTCCACTCTCAGTTCTACACTTAAATTCACCAGAAAATTCAAGGTATCAGTCTTTGTTTTGTTTAATTGTCATGTTGAACTTTAATAAAAGTTGCCCAGTGTTGGACCCCTGTGTTGTACGTTTCTGTCTAAACTCCCAAAAGGAGAGTACACACTGCCTCAGCTTCTGTAGTGCATCCCCCGTCAGATGTCTAGGTCTCCTTCATACAGTGTGCAGCCTGGGGCAGTAGATACGTTTCTCAGACTGACATTTGGGCTAGTCCTCGACTACATTTTGATCTTACTAGAAAATTTCCATTCCGAATGATGTGCAGTCAAGGATTACGCTTAATCAGATCCAGAAGTTTGTTCTAAGTTGCCCGGTTTTGTTAAATGTTTGAAGACACTTGTTCTAACATTTCTTTCAAAGTTGGGTGTATGAAAAAGATCTCCATGTAAAGAGTCAGTTTTCAGGAAACTCTTAAAGTAGCAGAATTCACAAATTAGAAAGAGTATCTGTATACTTTGACACGCCATGCATGTCGACACACTGCACATTGACATATGTTCATAAATTCTCCTTCCGGAATTGCAGCGTGTGCTTCCATTACTAAAACACATCCTTCTGTATGTTCATGTCAGTGATTTTGAGTGACGGGCCTGAAGCTGTGTCTCTGTGCCAGCGTCTGCTGAGTGAGAAAGCACAGATGGTTTTTCTCCTCTGTGTGCAAGCGAATTTCAATTTGATGCTCCTAGTGTGTGTGTGTATGTGTGAGGTTGTTTTGACACCATGTTACCCGACTGAACGCCGCAAAGTGGCGATGAGTATTGATCAGAAGCAAATAAAAAGGAGAAATCTGTTTCTCTGAATTCTAAAGTCCACTAGTGGAGAAAATATAGAACTTTTGGAGAAGTACATTCTTCTAACAGCACTGTCTATGTGTCTGTAAGATCAAGAACCAAGTCTGTGACATTGTTCATGTCACAGAGATACTATCGGACAGTATTGCATGTTCCATGCTATCAGAAGACTTACAAAAACACCACAATGCTTCTTCAACAATGAAGTGAAATCCAGTTTGCTTCTCGTATCCTAAATCATACATACTTCCGTCCAAACATATTCCATCAAGCCTTATTGAATAACAGAAATGCTCACATGGAAATTGCAATTCAGGGGCGCTGTGAAAGGAATTAAAGCTTGAATGATGCTTCCCTTTAAAATGCAGCCAACCCTCATCACTTTCATTTGTATGCTTTGAGCAGCATTTTGTAGGACAATCGACAGAAATTCAGCTGGAAGCTAGAAGGTAATTTGTTGTTTACAAAAACCCCTTTTCAGCGCACAATTAGCTTTGTCTGCTAATAAGTGCAGGTCTCGGTGCATTGTGTTGTCCGACTCTTCCTTTATATTCAGGAGGGATGAATAGACCCGAAACAGCTCTGTTTTCTTAATTAAGTGTCTCTCCCAGTGAAAAGGGTAGTTTTCCCGGGTTTCACGTCCCCTCCATTCTCATCTCTCGGCTTGCAGCTCGTATGAATACATCGGTTCTCCCTGTCTGCTACCAGATTTTGACCAAATTTCCCTTTTTTCCTCTCAAGTAAGCACTTTCCGCCTGCCGGTGCACCTCTTTGATCCCGAACAAAGACCTTGCCATCTGTCAGTGTCACTTTGCCGACAAAGTGGCTACGATTAATTGAAAAACAATGAGGGGGCAAATGGGCGGGTCAGAGCAATCTTCACCGCCGCCTTTCAGGGTCAGCCCCTCATTCCCCCAGCGTGGGGCCTGCCTTTGGAATTAGCCAGTGCGATGTCAGAGCCTGTTCAGTCAAATGGCCCGGCCTGTTCTGCGTCTCTGAGGAGAGGGGACAGATCCGTAGCCCTTGCGTCCTCGGTATCTACAGGGAATTGGTGTTGAAGGGAATATGCTTGTGTGATGTGATTGGCCTGGACCTTTCCCTCTGTCTGGTGGGCACATTGTGAGCAGTTCAGGCATTTCTCAGCGATGATAGGCATTAGCACATGCAGCACAGCCCTGACTTCTGTTGTTCTGTCAGTCCAGATGCACATCCTCATAACTGCTGGCTGCGTTTTAGAAGAAATAAACAAACTAGTCTTGAATGTCAAGGTGGTGCATTTTGCTTGGACAAATGAAAATTGAAAATAGCGTGCAGACGGAGGGAATCTACAGTGAGGGGACACAATTTCCACAATTTTGTTTTTTGTTAATGTATTGCAGAGCTCATTTGCACGTAAAATGTTTCTAATTTTGCTTGGTTGAATTTCCACAAGATTTTCCACAAGTGCTTTTGTGTCCATTCCATCAAATGTGTGTTTGTTAGGTCAGACACTAATATCTGAAAAGAAGATCTGGCTCATAATTAGTTCTTCAATTCATCTCCAATGTGTTCAGTTGGGTCGAGGTCAGGATTCTGTGCAGACCACTGAGGTGGGTCTTCTCCGAAGTGGTCTCACAAAGTTGAAAGCATATAGTTGTGAAAAATGTCTTGCATGCTGTAGAATCAGCCAAAACTCTTAGTGTTATACACCTGTTAACAATGGGTGTGGCTAAAGCACCAGAACTCTGACTCCAATCTCCAATTGTTGTAGTTCTGAGTTTTGCTTTGTATAAATAAAGAATAAGAAACATGGAAGCCTGCCTATGCGCCTGCCCTCATTTGGGAGAGAAGGAGAAACGTGACGACCCATCAGTTTTGTTTTATATTTCAAAATTGTCTTAGTTTATGCTTTAAAATATGCACCATATTATGTTCATTTTGATATGAATTATTTTCTTATTTTCATTTTATATCTGGTATTAATGTGTCTCAATAATTGTTTCTGGTTTTGCCACTGGAAGAAGACTTTGTGGATTCATGAGGCATTATTTGTTTTACCACATTATGCATATGTCCTTATCCAGTTACATATATTAATTATGTGGTGACCGATCCAAATTTGAATTCATGAGTATTTATTCTTTTTTCATGTCTTTTGGCGCCAGTCAATACAAAAAAGTAAAAGAATAAAAAATGTGCACACAGTGGAATCTAAAGGAATATGAAGTACCTGGAGTTACTGTACACATAATTCATTCATTCATTTAATTAAAGAGAAATAAATACTATATTTGTAAGAACCTAAGAATGAGAGGTGTACCACAGTTTGATATAGTCAAGAGAACAAACACAAGTGTAGACACTGTATAGAATGCAGTCAAATAAATCAAATTCAAATTGAACACTAATGTTGTCTTGACGGAATTTAGAGCCATCGGTCATGAAATTCTAAACACATAAAAATCTTTTGATTTGTTATTGCCAGTAATAACCACAACTTCTGTATGTTAATTATATTTTATTATAATTATGGGCCAAAAATTAAAAAAGCATAATAAAACTAAAAAAAAAAAAGGATTAAAGGATTTCTTATTACAGTGATGGGTTTTATGTCTTGTCTTCTTTTGACAGTTGAAGTGGCGAACACACCTCAGTCATGGGTCTGGATGGTGTTTGTGCTTGACGTGAGTCGCAAGGTCACATAACAAGTCATGGTTGTTGGGCACAATGCACAGTGTCAGCTTCCCTTCTAGCGGCCGCAGGAACCGGCCTGTAACCTTGCAATGGTATTACATCAGTCAGCCGTTAGTGAGAGGGTTATTCTGTGTTGAGAGAGAGAGAGAGAGAGAGAGAGAGAGACACGCAGAGGTTCTTTTCTGTGAGCTCAGCAGAACGGATCATCCTCTCTCCTCCAGCCTGCTTTCAGACTTGACTGAGCACCCGGCAGCCTCCACTGACCTGCTTAAATGTACCTGTGTATGGGCGCACATATAAAACAACTGTCAGATCCTTCTTAGGGGCATTGCTCTGACAAAGCTCTGCGCTCAGCCTCTGCACGCTAGTGCGTGAAAAGTGCCGCTATCTAACGTGACCTTCACTGTTGCGCTGCCCCCTGCCTGGTCGGACTCTAGGGGTTTGTTGTTTGCTTGTTTGCTGCAGGGTTTCATGTCAAGAACTGGAATGTGATGGAGCCAGAGGGTGGCGAGGTGGTCAGAGAGGATGTTGGCCTAATGCTGGAGGGCTGCAGGTTCAACTTGTCCTTGTTCTTGTTGTTATGGTGTTGCCCTTGAGCAAACTACTTAAAGAGATTCTTCTGTTGAATTTACAGTTTCCCTCCTTTCCCCAAACATAGGCAAACAGCCAAGACATGTTAGGTGTCTGAAGTTTGCTTCTGCGCTGGCACTACGAGACGAAAGTAGCAGGAAAGTAATGCAAGCTTACACTCCAGCAAACTCTGGAATCAAAGATTCTTCATCTGTCATCCTGTTGCTAGTTCAAGGATTCTAAATTTTATAGTACAATGGAATTCTTACTTGAATGTCCTCTTAACAGACTAGACAAAAACAAACAGTGCAACATTAAAAACTAAAAAATTCTAAAGATAAATTCGATCTATTCTGACATACTAATTAACAAAGTGACTAGAAAGTTGTAATAGTAATATTGTTGTCTTTTAGTCACACCCCTTACCAATTTTGTTATTTTGTGCAATATTTTTTCTTCTGGTACAATGTGCACAATTTGTAGGAGTATAATTCTACTGTGAATGATGTGTCTTTAACAGTATTACTGTTTTGCCAATGCCTGCTGTGGACACTGGTTACATATCCACAGGGTTCATATTTATATTGTATTGCCTTAATCTATTGTTTACTTAACTTTTTTTCTTTCTGCTGTAACAATGTACATTTCCCACCTGTGGGACTAATACAGGTTTATCTTATCTTAATCAAACCCAGCCAGTCATTTGAATCCAAATCAGAGGAGGACATGGCCCAAAATTCGTATCAAAGCAGGATTTGAACCCAGAACTCCATAGCTGTGTCCAAAAAGTGCACTCATTCACTATACACGGCACTATGTAGTGGGTCAGCCATTTTCTAGTGGTATCCGAAATTAACTAAACGTTACCTAACCCTGTTCACTAGTTAGCCCTCTATATAGCAAACACTGTATAGTGAACGAGTGAACAAGTGCGCTTTTCGGACACAGCTCATGTGTTTAGTTCTCAGCATACTCTCAGTTATGGAGGGAACGGTTTAATATGGTGAACTCAAAGTTGGGGTGAACTTGTGAAACTGGAACGATGAATCTGTCACATTTCAGGCCAACGTATCGCCAGCAGTAAATATTGAAGATATTATTCAAGATATTTCTTCAAAGATCTGGTGCCCATACAGGCACCCAAAACCAGAGGCCACAATAGTGTCCTAATAATGAGGCATAACATCTTAACTCCCCCAAAACTGACCTGAGATCCCTTGGAAAGTCACAAAAATGTAAAACTGACCATAATCTGATTAATAAGAGGATATTTCTGCTCTTGCTTTTCTTCAGCAGGGCTGGTTGAGTGTACAATAATCAGAATCGTGTTTATTGGCCAAGTGTGTGAACACAAACAAGGAATTTGGGTCCGGTCGATGATATCACAGTATAAAATAATATAAAACACAGCAATAAATAAACGACACAATGAACAAAATACTGAGCAATATAATAAATAAATATGCATATGAACATATATTTAAGACTTGAATATTTTTGGTTCTCCAATATGGGCTCTTCTGTCCTGTGAGCTGCTTATTTTGTAGGAAAACATTCTCACTTTGGGGTGAGTGTGGATGTGACAGTTGGTACATCAGTTTGTTTGATATTGCTCAGTTTGCCTGTCAGTTGCTTCTGGATTTCAGTTTTACTTAATTATACACACTCCTAAATTTACTTCAATAATTATGATTGCTACTCTGGTAGCCACTCATCAGACAATAGTGCTTGTTGAAAACTGCAGTAATCAGATGTGAATGGGCTTCTGTAATATGGTGCACTTCCTTTAAATGGCCTTTAAAATAGTCAATAAATGTGAATCTGAGATTTGCAATACTTTTGATAAACTGTAGCATGTGTGTCTGTGACACATGTTTACGGGAAAAGGTTTTCAGTTTAATCTAACACCGTATTTCTTGAGGCATGTGTTCCTTCCAAATATCAGTGTAAAAAGAGGTACTGATCTAAGGTCAGCACTCCGCTAGACATGTGCTTGTATTTTACCGGGTGTACGAAGGAAGACTCTGACTGCAGATCAGCATCCTGACTTTGGAACGTTTGTGGACCCGTGACGTGGATAAGAAATGAAAAGCTTAATGATTAATACTAAAACCTAATCATCGTCTGTAATGAACCTTTTATTTCATCTGGAGGGCTGCAAATAAGTGTGACTCCTCATAGAAATCCATCATAAGGGCCCGCTCTGGAACTCGCAGTAGGGAGATCATATTTAATGAGCAAATCAATAACATTCATTCTGTAAATTAAGGATGGATCGTCACCGTGAACAACAATATAACAAGATCAGGTTTCCAGCATCACAGCCCGCATTACAGATAATGCAATTTACTGCAGTGGCAGGAAGCAGCTCTAAGAATGAGAGAATTTCGAACAATGATCGAGAGATCATTGTTTCTTTGACTTATAGTCGAGGGCGTTGTTATATAGTGTTGCCCTTGAAGCCCCTCTTTTTCTGTTTTATTATTTTTTTTCTTGTTTTACAGAATGGATAGTTGACGGCAGGGTGCCATCAATCAGGCGCACATAATGCAGTGACAAAGACCAGCAATGAATCATCAACAGCGATATTCTCGCGTATACTGTAGGGGGCGCCATGGTGCTGAGTTATATCAAAATAAATGGACAAAATAAATGTAATTATTAAAAAAATCTGAATCATTTCTCCTCAGAGATGCCTGTCTAGACTGGCATTATAAATGTTAGTCAAAATAAAGCATGCTGTTTCCTTTTAAAGGAATGCTAGGCTAGCAGTAAAGGTTGGTGGACATGACAGGGATGGTCCTGATGCTTGTTTGAAATGAGGGAGCACTGAGGAAACTGGTCCAACTGGTGAGGCTGAAGGATACAGAATGTTGAATTACAGATTATACATTAATATATGTATAATATATAACACAAATGCCAAGAAACAGGATTTTACCAATATTTTTACACCAGTTCTGTTTGTACTGTACACTCGTCATTAAATGTTCACACAGTGGGAAAGGCAGCTTAAAAAAATAAGCAGTTTTGTGGACTTTAACGCCAGTACAACAAGGGTATCTATTATATAACTGACTGTGGGTATAGAAAGTAAGCATGAAGGTGAAAACAAAAACTTGTTAAGAGTTGAGTTTCCACAGAAGTAGGTATTCGAGTCCACACCTAAAAATAGCCCAAGCGATGCTCATAAAGCATGTGTCCTTTTGATGGATGAATATTAAAACCATCACCAGTTTATTTAATGGCACATTAAGCATCCCTCATCACCCACAATGAAAGGATTTCCACATATACTCCTCTAGCTTATAATTAACATTAGAATTATTCATCTACCCCTCATCAGGTTGCAGACAACCTGTGGTTAGTCTGTACACTGTTCCGGTGGGAAACAGTGAAGGGTTCAATTACTCTTGAATGAAGCCAGCACGATCTCTTCAGTCTGCCCGCTGATGCGCTCCGAAACTGGGATGATTTGATTATTCTGCCTAGCTAAATGCAGAACGCAGATGCCGCCGCTGGCTTTTCTCTCTGTCTCTCTCTCTCTCTCTCTCTTTTTTTTTCAAGTGCTTAATGGCATGCTTTAGAACTTAAGTGTGAGGACATGTCACATACCTGATAGTCATGGACACAAGGACGTGTGACAGAGGGAGGGAGCGGGAAGAGAGAGGAAAGATAGATTTAGGCAGGGTGGTGATTTCAGATCGGCTTCTCATACTTACTTCGCTTAAAGTCTTGAAGGTCCATTTTAAACACAGTGGCAATCAGATAATACGAACAGTCTCATAAATTTACATTCAGTTATTCACTATATTGAACTCTATGCAATTCTAAAAGATAGAGAATGCATTCTAGTAGACATTACAGCAGCATACAGAATAAATACAAATAAGTCAGTTCAAGTAAATGCAATATAAGTATATTTGCACAGAAAATGTTAGAATTTGAAGTGTTTATTTATTTAGTTAATGGAAATAAAATAAATATAAGTATATTTGCAGTAAATATGTTCTGGAGAGATTACATGTATTCATTTAATTGGATTAAATAAATACACGAATAGGAAATAAGGGACTCAGAAAACTCAGAAAAAATACAAATCTTAGGCTACCAGTGGTGGAATCATCGAAATGTCATTGAGAGATTACCCGTTTGAGCTCCAGTGATGCCACAGCCTGTAGCTGGGAGTTTGAGAGATTATCGTGGTGGGTAGGATGCCTCTGATCACTGTTCATGCCACTAGCCAGCCTGGGCCTCTGTTTGCTGATGTAGCAGAACTGGTTACTTAGTGTTCTCCTGCAAGCGTGTTGAACTGTCCAATGGCATCAGTTTGAAAAGATTTGATGAGGCTTTGCAGGTCTGGGATGAATCATGTACTAGATTAAAGCCCATCCAGCTTGGTAGCCCTTCACTGTGGAGAAAGTTGGTAAAAATGCAGAAATTGTAAATGGAAAATGGTGAATGCTTCTCATTACTTATAGAGTGCTGACTTCAGAATCAGATCATTTTGTTGATCCTGGAAGAAATTGCTTATGATTGCACAGACACACAGAGACAAGAACATTATAAAATATAACAAAGTCTGGGGATATAATAATCGAAATAACTGATTCAGTCCACTGCAGTCAGAAATTCCAAACACAGACACAGCGATGGCAAGTGTTAGACAGAGAATTCTCAAAAATAGAAGGTTGTCTTGCACGACCGAGGCTCTCTTTCTTTACATTTTAACACCACCGTGAGAGTAAATGGCATTATCTGTATTTTTTTTCTCCTATTTTTCAGAGGGAAGGGCTACGTTCTGAGGTGACCCGGTTGCTTACTCTCCCATCACAGGCTGTTGGCGTCCGCACCATCTGTCAGTTTAAGCCGGGCTGAGAGCGCTAGAGAGTCTGTTCCAGGCCAGTGAGCACTCTGTAAAGTAATATTTCACATGTTATTACAAAAAAATCGAGTCTCCTCCTGGGGTTTAACCTACAAGAGTGATAACACACTGTGTGCACTAGATCAAGCTCAGCAGCGGCAGAGCGGCTCCAGCCAGATCGCCCCTTTTCATTACATTGCCTTAAATAGCAAAGGCCCTGCTATGCTCAAACTGTTTTATCAGGTAAATGGGAAAGATACTCAAAGTTTCAGCCTGAAAAAATAAAACCCAATGCTTTTATTTTGGAATGTGCACATCATTTGCATGCGTATATTATATATACGACGTCAGCACAGTTCTAGTTTACTTACCTTCAGTGATAATTGTGTGGATGTCTGTATTGTTAGCATGGAAATGATGTACACGTCTGAAGCAGCTAAATTTGCCACATCGTTTTTTTACAGCGTAAATGGAAACGTTAATGATGTGCATTGAGTGTTTCCTTCCATTCCAACCTTCCTCCATTCTTTCTTGCCTCTACATGCAGCATTTCTTTTTTCAGCTCTAAATCCCAGTTGTTGTTTTTTTTTTCTCATTGAGTGGTGATTCACATGTCATGTGTTAAATAAATCAACACCTTGTTCGACTCCCTCTAACAGCTACGATCGACTCCTCCACGCGGAGCGCCAACTTCTTGGAGAACAAGAGAAAGAAGAAAAGAAAGAAAAAAAGTCGGCACCGTTTTCTGAGTGTTATTTCCAGCCCGAGAGCACATACACTGAAGTGTGTGTGTGTGTGTGTGTGTCTGATAGAGCATGAGCAATGGAGTGGAGGTATTTATGAGTGCTCAAAAAGCTGCTCATCCGTTTCCATTTCTGACTGAAACTAATGATGGGCACTAACATGAGATCAATCTGATAATGAAGCTCGTTATGCACACGTTTCCACGCAGCGCCGCTGAAGAGCAAACCGCCACAGTCACTCGGAGCCATTAGCACGGGACCAAGGGAATGTTCAAGCGTTCATTTAAATCACAGAAAGGCATTTTTGTATTAGAAAATAGATCAGTTAATCAGTTTGTGTTTGTCATTCTGAGGTGAATCTGCATGTGGGTAGATAACACTGGTATTTTTAGAACTAAGCTACCATATGTAGGAGGCATCGAACACCGGTCTCCGCGGGTTTATTTGTGTATGCACTTGCAGACATATTTTGCGACGGCATGTAAGTATGTGTATGTGTGTGTGTGTGTGTGTGTTGACTATGAGTGGGCCACAGAGTCATTCTCCCCAAAGTCATGCTCATTAAGAAATCTCTGCCTACAGAGTGAGGCCTGGGAAAACACTCGACGATGAATCACTGGAGAACGCAGAATATGAGGCATTGATTTTCAGCCGCCATCCAAAATACCACACTGCGTTCAAGGCATCTGTTTTTCTGCGCTGACATTTAGATACGGCTATTATTCAGGCCAAGCAGTGGCTGTGTCTGCAGAGGCACAGGGCTGTGTATTTATTTATATATTTCTGAGTGTTATAGAATCTGAAAATCAATTAACGTGTCGAAGCAAAAACTTTTGATTCTAAATAAAATTAAGTGCATATACATTAGGGCTGTAACGGTACATGTATTGGTACCGAACCGTCACGGTACACGGATCACGGTTCGGTACATGATGTCTTTCGGAGAATACACGGTACGACAGAGAAGACGTGATTGAAGTAATACGGAATCACAGAGGGACCAAAAAGTGCAAGTAAATCATAAACCTGGGTTGTAGTGTGGTGCAATAGTGCCACCTACTGGCGTAACACTTCTGCTGCCTTACACATACATGAAAATATAAGCAAGAGTGTGTGTTTACCGGTTAATACACTTATTTAAAATAAACAAAAACAAACCAAGCCTCATTCTTCAGAACTTTTTGTTGCTTAACTTTGCTGTGAACCATACCGAACCGTGACCCCAAAACCAAGGTACGTACTGAACCGTGGCATCTGTGTACCGTTACACCCCTATGTAGTAGTGATGCAGAGTATCAATTTGTGTGAAGTTTGAACTCTGATCCACACAGAGCTGGATCGGATGTGTGATGATACAGGGAACATGCACCTCAGTTTTAGTTCAAACAGGATCAAAATGTTCCAGACTGATTTATGAATTCATTAGTATTCAGCTGAATACAGCTTTGTTCATGCTACATGCTCTCGAGATACGGAAATGTTCCGGTTGCAGCACCCACTTTGAATGAAATTTCTTAAGAATGTGGTTGTAATGTAGGGTATTAAATCAGAACCTTTACTAATTAGTGAAACATTAGGTTTTTGTATTGATGTTATTCACCAGGTGGCACTACTCCACAAATAAGCTGGAGTCAACCTGCTTATTTACTGGTGAAACGGTGGTTGAGTAATTGTCCAAAAATAATTTTTTGGTGTTTTCCACACTTAAAGAGGTGGCAGCACAAAGGGACACAACCACACAAGGACCCAAATGTCAGATTTCATACCAGCCATGTGGGGCTACATGCATAGCAAGTTTCATGTGAATTGGTGAAGTTGAGGTAGCCTATATACATTTAGTTTGACTAAAAATCAGTAGGAAGAATAATCTATTTTTTGTACATTTATTTTATTTATACATAGTGCACTCTCTAAGGGCTCAAATAACATCACACATGTTCATAATCTACATACAAAATGGAAAATAAGGAGTACTATAGCAAACCAGTTAAAGACACAAAACTGCAAGGCCTGTCCAGACAGTGTGTGCATAATAGACTGCCATCTATATGCAGACACATTTAATTAAAAAAAGCCAATTAATGAAAAACAATACCATTCAAAAGAAAACGTCCATGTTAATCATTTTGCGAAGAATGAAGTATGTCTTGACGATAGTGATAGTGGTAGAATCAGATCATTTTGATTGAACTACACTCAACAAAAATATAAACGCAACACCTTTGTTTCTGCTCCGATTTTTCATGAGATGGACTTAAAGATCT
>JBBPDC010000007.1:3937926-3949570 GCA_037974485.1 Hemigrammopetersius urotaenia | reverse complement strand
TCATTTAACAGCGTGTGTTTATCTTCCATCGCTAGCTAGACTGAGCAGCAGCATTGGCCACATGAAGTGGCTTCTTCCTCTGGCATGCTGGTCGCCGATGTAGCGCAATACTGCCCCCACTGATTGAATGGCCCGTTTAATTTTCAAATTAATCGCGCAATCAATTTATTTTAAAGCGTTATAGAAAATAAATTCACGCAAATAGTTAACGCGATATTTTTAACAGCCCTAATGTTTTCATGATTAAAGTTTAGCTCCACCCATTTCCACTAATTTGGTGCTGCTTTTTAATGGGCCACAATACTGGCACACCAATCAGAACTGGGTTCATTTGCATATTTCAGTCTTAAAGGCAGAGTAACACAAAAATAGCCAGTTTGATTAATAAAGAAAGCGTGGGAAATGACTAGGTGCAAAAACAGATACATTTTAAGTGGATAGTAAAATAATTATGTGAGAAATGGTCCTTTTAACTTTATTAATGCAAACTAAACATAATTGCTGGCCATGCTGGCATTTTTGGGCTATTGACTGTAGAAAGGAGTAAAGGATAGATAAGTTGAGATGATAGAGCAGAGATGTGTGTGTGTGTATCTGTGTGTGTGTATCTGTGTATGTGTGTGTGTATGTGTATCTGTATCTTCGGTGGGGGGGTGGTCTTCTTTTTTTTCCCGCTATTGAATGCAAAGCTTAGCATGTTGTCCATACTGGAAGTGAAAAGCGGGGCGCGTGTGATAGGTGGCTTTTTATCGAGCTCACCTCATTCATCCTGTATGGGCCGAGGCACTGAGCTACACAAAAGGCAGCAAGCCAAGATCCATACACCTACCTGCACTCAGCTAGCCATGAATGGCCACCGCGGGAGAGCCTGGGCCGAGAGAGCCCGGGAGATAGAGCGAGAGTGAGGGGGAGAGATAGAGAGAGCTCAGTGGCAGATGGAGCCCCTAATGTGACTAATCTATGTCTGCTTGTTGTTTAAGTGTCTTCAAGAAGGGCTTCTGACAGGAGCACAATTCCCTCCCCTGCCTGGGCCCTGATGATGTTTGTGTGTGTACCACGTATCGCAGGCTCTCGACGAGGCTGCAAATCTGTTTGATTCACCAACGCTCGTGCAGAAACAGTCCAAGTTTTGTAATGTCCTCGTCGCGTCTTGAATGATCTCTTTAATTTTGTTGCATATTTTCTTTCAGCGATAATCTCGCCGACTCTCACCGTCTTTTCAGGGCCCTGAAGGATCACAGGGACCCTCGGCGTGTCAAATATGCTAAACGCAAAGTCGTTTCAGAAGGACGGAATGGAGGCTGTGCTCAGTATACGGCACATTCAGGTTCCGCGTTCGTGATGGGAGTGGATGGGAAGCGGGTGCAGACACCATTCCTGTGGTTTTGTCGCTGTAGCGCAGGAGCCTGTGTGTATTTCTGTAGCTCGCTGCGGGGGGTCCTGAGCCTTTCATCATAGAAAACCTCGGCGCTGCACGTCGTAAATGTGACATTTTTTAAAAAACAAATGGGCTGAAACAACCTAACAAATGGTTTGGTTAGTTTCTAGTTAATATAGAAAGATAAAATAATAATGAATGATATTAATTCAGTCTTAGATTTCAGGCATTTTAGTAATAAATTATTAAACTTGTCTTATTGGGCTTGACAATAAGGCTTAGCAATATAAAGGCATTCGTTGTTATTTTAACAAATGCTTTTTTTGAGCATATTGGAAAGCATTTCTACTACATGTTTTATTATATAAAGAAATATTAAATAAAAATTAATTTGCACAAATAATGTGTTATATATAATTCATTTTCCACTATAATAATGGCATCACTGGTTCGATTTTGTGTTTTTTTCTTTTTCAGAAAATATAAATATTGTCATAATATTGTACTTTTGCTCTATCCCTCACTCCTAGTAACCAGGACACTGGCGGTCCACACCACATACTAGACCGCTGTTTCCTGTTGTTTTGACTCTTTCCTTTAAACGCCTGATTTGTTGTGTGTTGAGCTTCATTCTGTCCATCAGACTGAAGGTTTTCTTGTGAAGAAAGGCTCATTATTTGAAATAAATCAGACAGTAAAAGGGTTATTCTTTACCACATTAAAGGAGGTTGGTTCTGTTGGTGGACTGGGTGTCTCCGCACAGCCCTCTCTGAATACCCACTCCAGAGTTTCACTCAAACCTTGACTAGCAGATAAGGATCACTAGGCACAGGGGTATAAATAGACCCAAAGGACAGAACAAGGGTGTGAAGTATACTAGTCCTGCTTAGTTACCGAGCAGATTTCCTGTCATTTCTGTTGGTGTGTTTCTTAATGTGTTCTGACCCTCTTCTGGATTTTTTGGGGATTTTGCCTCACAGACCTGTCTTGATTGCCCTGTGTTGTAGGGCTGGGCGAATTGGCCTAAAATCAAAATCTCAATTAATTGAACATTTTAACTCGATTACAATTAATGAACGATTATTTTATTTATTATTTTTTTATTTTTTGCCCTCATAGTTCACTGACAAGTTGTCTCAGTGTTTAAGCTCTCCATCCTCGACATGTCGGCGGAATAACGTAACATAACGGAGCGGGGTCACGTGACTCCACACGCGGTAGTGTTTTTAAAGGGAAAGTGATCGAAATAATTGACCTGGAAAAAATTGATCGATTATACGTTCTGAATGTCGAGTTCGATTACTTTACGATTAATCGGCCAGCCCTACTTTCCCACTACAGCAATGGGACTTTGATTCTTGTCTTTTGAACTGTTTTTTCTTATTAAACGCCCATTGACTCTACTCTGCATTTGGGCTCATATCTGCGATCATTACAGTTGGTTCAGTTCTAAATTGTATGTTTTCAGTGTTAAAACACGTTGTCCAAAGTCTCCACTCCTGACTATTAGTTATTATCAACAATTAGTAATGTCAACAAGTCTGTCTTATATTTTAGAGATGTTACCAAGCTGCCATGATGTTTCCAGGCTGGCCCATGCATTTTAGCACCATTGCCAGCCTGTACTATGTATTTTCAGTGTTACCAGAATTGCATGATGTCGTATAAAGAAAACGAATATATTCTTTCCTCTCTTTCGCATGTGTGGTACGCAAGCTGAATACTGTAAAAACAGTAGTAAATTGCGAGTAAACTAGAAAACCATGCACATGCACAGTTCTCTCTCACACTTATTGGCAGAATTAGGGATCAGATAGACTTTTCTCAGTTTAGTATGCTTCAACTAGGCTCTGCTCAACCTTTTTCTTCCAGTATCTATGGATTTTTAGACCTCTCTCATCTCTGATTTGAGCTGAAGGAGTGGATGTGATTGCTCACTGAGGAGGCCTGATGTAAGCTTTAGTTTCAAAGTGGTTGAATTGGCAGTGAAGAGTGCCAGAATCGGCTATTATTAATATCATTATTTAAAAAACCCCCATTATGTTCACCATTTACACTTAAGGCGAGAATGCATTACTTGTAAGAGATGGATGCAGTATGAAAGCATCATCTTAGAAATTATTTTTTTACAGAAAAAAGAACAATGAGTTTTTTAAATCATTTTAAATCATGTAGCTGGTGACAGTTGATAATGCAGTCAAATAATACATGTGGTGGCCTAGTGGAAGGATACTTGCCTCTGGACCAAGAGGTCATGGGTTCGAATCCTACCTTCAGCACATCACCACTGGGTTCCTGAGCAAGACCCTTAACCCCAAGTTGCTCCAGGGAGAGACTGCCCCCTGTAGGTAGGGAATGGAAGTCGCTTTGGATAAAAGCGTCGGATAAATGCCGTAAATGTAAATCTTCATGCGAACAACGTATTGTGGATGCCATTAGGACATCTTGTAATTATAATTGTTCTGTTTTCTTATTGCACTGTTTAAAACAGCTTGAGAATATTTTATGAAAAATAAACCAACAGAACTTAAGAGAATGGACTTGCAGAGTTCTTACACTTCTCCAAAGTTAATTTCATAAATGTAACATTTTCTTATGAAAACAGAAACACACGAATCAAACTGAATTTAGAAAGTGTTGCCACTGTCTTAGAGTTGTCAATGAAGGCAGTCCGACTAGAGATTTTTCTCGTGAGGATCGCCTGGATCGCTGACAGCTTCCTCTGTGAATTCTAGTTAAGCAGCATCTGCCGCGGCGCCTCGCGCTGTGAATTTAGAGCAATCTCCAAGAGCGCGTCGGGGGACGCGCCGATTGGCCCTTTGCTAAAAGAGTAAAATGTAATATCATTAGGTCAGAGACTCCAGAGCCAGGGAGGCGGCAGAATGGATTTATTGTCTCATTTTGACTCATTAGAGTTCCATAATGAAGAACCCGGTTCACCACCTGAAGAATTTCACTCCGGTGATTGAAGACATTGTGTTCGGCCTTGCCTCGCCTGTACCGACAAATTCTCCCGACCCGCAGTCTGACGAATGCTGAGAGATTGCAATTTGATTCTTCTCCGGCGCTACGAGGAGGGCTGGGGGGCGCCGGTTGCCGAAGCGGTCATTATCGTTTACTAAGCAGGTGTTGCGATGTATTGCTCCTTTATCACAATGCAGATTTCGAGGCGCGCTGGGCAATCCATTTTTCAATTTGGTTTCCTGCCTGAGATAAATGAACAGATGTCCATTGATTTCCCCCTCCCTTCCGTAGTCACACGCGTTGTTTACACCTGACAGCCAGGACTTTATAGCCCAGTGATTATTCGAAGTAGAGCGCATTATAATTAGCCATTTTTTAATTAGTCCGACAATTGGCAGGCCGTACGCTAAGCCTCTAATTTTACACGTCTCTCTGCCGTCGCTGTCTCTTTTTTTTTTTCCTTTCGTTAACCTCCAGTGAAGTGAGTCAGCTCAAACAGCAGCGCTGTGCTCCACATGAATCAATGTGGCCCTCCACCCCTCGCCAAGGGCCTCTTGTCACTTATCCCTCCGCTCTTTAGACGCTGGGTAGTTTTTTACACTTCGCTTTTTTTTTTTTTCCTCATCGACTGGCCCTGAGCTGCAACAATTCCAGCAGAAGTGTTGTCCACTTTGACTTAATTTGCCGGTCATTATAGTCTGGGCACATTACTGAAATCTGCGGCTCATGAGTGGCTGATGCTTAGCGGGGAGATGAAGCGCTACCACTCCTAGCAAAATTCCTTCTTTTTCTGAGGACGACCCTTTTTATTTATTTACGTATTTTTTTTTTTTTTTTCCTGTCGCTGCTGCTGCTCTCTAGACTGTCGGAGAACTAGATAATGTTTCCGTGTTCTGAAGCCCCTATAGTGGCGCTCTGCTTGGCTGTTATTTTTGTCTCTTCCCGAAACAACACAAAGTCCCCGAGAGCTTGTCATCTCTTTGTGTTTCTGATTCTATTTGACAAGATCACAAAGCCCCAAGCGGCTTCACAGGATTCCGCTCTCCAGCTGGTTATTAAACTATAAATATACATATAAGACTAGTCTTGCTCGGGTTCCATAGCGCACTAATGAAAGGAGTCAAGTGGCGCGCGGCGGATCTGGCTTCGCATGCACGCTGTCATCAGTGATTTAATTGAGCCCCAGAAAACGGCCCTTTTGTTTTAATGTCGGCATCCCATCAGCCCTCACTGATGTGTGGCCCTTATTGTCTCCGGAGCCCGAGCAGCTGGGATGTGTCGCAGTGTCCTCTATCGCGCCTCCCTCCAGTTCTGAGGGGTTCAAGGGGCCATGCAGTCCTTGACTTGCCCCTCATGCTGGCACAGGTAGTGGGAGAGAACCACGGAGCTGTGAAACAGTCTTAGGCCACTTAGAGACATTTCTGTTTAAACCTGTTTAATCCTTTTTATATTGTATCCAGTCATTAATCAGAATAATAAAACTTTACTGAAGATTACTTAAGCATTCAAGTAAATACAAATAAACATTAATACCAGTAAAAAGTCAATAGTAAATACCCCATTAAGGTGCCAGATGTGTTTAAGTAACCATATCACAGGATATGTGGGTTCTTCTTACTTATTATACTACAGATAACAGGTGAGGCCACAGAAGAACCTGTAGAACCTTTCAGCTGAGCAGATTCAAATTTTATAAAAGAACGATCAACTGAATGGTTCCTGAGCTGGAAATCTCAACCTTTTGTAGCCAATGAGACCATACTGTATCTGATTTTTTGTCAAATATTTGTTGATGGTTGCATCTAGAAGCATTACAGATTGGTGAGTGGAGTGACATTGTGGATTGTGGCTTATAGCATTACCAGGCACCCCAACCATGGACTGCTTGTCTCACATCCATCAGGAAGGCTCTACAGGAGTCTCAGGTCTCGCACCACTAGGCTCAGGTCCAGTTTCTTTCATAACAACATCACAATTTTGAGCTTTCAAACCCAGAACTAGCCCACTCTCGCTTCCCTTTCACATTTATGGGCTCTAACTCTCAGCGCTAGCCCACTGCTTTTTCACATTATGCACTTTTCACTGCTTTATGCACATGTCTGTGTCTCAGGCTCCCCATCTGTTTTACATACATTCAATTATTCCTCATCAATATATTTAGCATCAACATATATTCCATATTTATATGTGTTGTGTTATTTGTATAGTGTACTTTTTCTACTATATTGTGCTGTATAGCTGGTATTCCATTGTTTTTGCTGCTCTTACCTTTGTACTGTCCACTTTTATCTTGTCGTATCTTATACAACAATTCCAATGTGTCTGTACTTGTTTAAGCTCAATTTTTTTTTTATCTATATACACTCATGGGTACCTTTGGACTTTATATGTTAATACTCATGGTATGTAATTGTACAACCAAATATGAATGGCCTACTCTGCACTTTACTATAGGGACTTTCTGGTCAGATGCTAAACTGTATTTGAAAATAATGTCTAATCTAATAATCGATAAAAGTTCAGATAATCAGTTTGGATAATCAGTTCAGATAAATAATGAAGAGGAGTAGCAGTAAAAAAAATGCTGACCCCTTGGCTATATATCATGGACCTCCTAGATGGCTGCGTCTTTAGCTTCACTCCAAGGAGTCCTGTTTGCAAGCCAGTAAGGCTCTTGCTGCCTCGCTGTTCTTCAGCACAGGACAGTGTGTGAAGGATTGTACAGGGTGACCCCATGGGTGGAGGACGGGGAAAAAATTAGAGCAGTGGCGTCCGGGCAGGGCGGCGACACGATGGAGACGGGAGGAGTGATGGATGAGAAGGAGGCATCATTGCAGTGAGGTGAGCGGCATGCTGGGGGAAGGGTGCAGACGTGACGTCCTTCATGCGAGGGTCACGGTAGGGTCGCTGGGCAGGGTTGCTTAGGGCTGGTTCCCTCAGGCCCTGTCCCACTCACAGGGAGCGGAGGACTCTCCTCAGGTGCGTGGAGGGAGAAGATGGATGTGGAGGAGGAGGGAGGTGTGGGGGAGGAGGGACAGAGGGGTTAAGCGGTGAGGTTGGCTCGCCGTCCCAGTTTAGAGAAGGACAGGATGATGGATGGGGCACCGAGTCAAGAGAGGTAAAGAAAAAGCAAAAGAAAACGAGAGGCCAAGGAGACAGGTGATGGTGCATTAAAGAGGGGAAGCTCGACTTCCATTCCACCGGACAGCTGACGGGTGGGTTCGGCCGCGGTTAGATCAGACGTGTTTGTGTGACCTGCTTAAAGAAGGACGACAGCCTCAGACGCCAGGATGAGATTCAGAGGCCAGACGTCGAGGGAGTTTATCTCAAGCTCCATTGAGCACAATTATGAAGCGATGAGAGCGATATCGGGACAACAGGGCAGGCGTCTGACAGGCTGGGCTGGGCCGAAGGTAGTTAGAAGGTGAGGCCCTTTTCTTGTTGTCTTTTGCTCCTTTTGTTTTGCCGCTTGGCCTCGGCAGCCGTTAGGGCTGGATCGGGAGGCCGGGCGCCGTGGGATTAAGTCTGGCTCGTTTGAGGCAAATTGGCAGTTTTGGACAGCCAGCGGAGACCAGAAGGGGGGAAATGGAGTATGGAGGATGTCAGTGATTATTTCGGGGGTTTGGAGCGAACGGCAGGATCTTGCTGTGAAGGGTTGCAGTGTGGCCGTGGCTTCTCTGAGCTTGAGGATGACGAGCACAATCTTTGCCAGCTGGTAGCGGGTGCCTTGCTAAGCCGCCGCTGTTTCAGTGGCTCCTGAAGCTCTCACAGGCTGCTGTGTAAGGATGGTCAACACAATAAACTGAATCTTCATCTATATGCACCCAACCAGTTCAGTGTTAACACATCTTTCATTCTCTTTCATTCGCTAAACACTGCAGCTTAGGAAAAGGTTACTTGCTTGGTTGAGGTGAATATTCCCCCATTGCAATTACAGAAGAGCTCTCTGAAGCATATGCTTTATCATTAATTCAACACTACAGTTTGGAATCGCTTCAGCTTGTCATAAACTCACAGCTCAAAAGGGAATTCCCTCTGGCTGCAGAAGAGAAATCGGATGGAAGAGATGAGCATCTGAAGCCAGGGAGACAGATGTTTTCGGAGATGCCGCCTCACCATGCGGACCCTTATCTATGACTTTTAACCATCCGATCTGCTAGTTGACGGACGGAGGTACGCGCTTAAATAAATTAATATCTGAGTAAATGGCAGGGGAGTCAGCCTTGCAGAGTGCTGGTTGTGTTAAGAAGGAGAGGGGTTGCCAAGGTTTGGCGATGGCTGTAAGTGGGACAGATGCACAGCTGCATCACCTCGTCAGGGGACCCCAGATTGGTGCCACTGTATTTCATTGTCAGAGTAGGAGAAACCAGAAGAGCTGGAGACCCCAGTTGCCAGCTTCTCTGGCAGAACCTGACAGTATATGTATGTGAGACAGAAAGCAGAGGTGGTTATTTTGGGCAGGAGACAGCAGGTTTATTCTGTACATTCTTATCAGGGTCAGGAAAACAGTAGTGTCTCTACATTTAGGTGAGGAAGAAGCAGTCTAGACAAGTGCTGAAAGAGCCATTGCTTTGGTAGAGAGTTCACAGTTGCTGCAGTGCAAATCTGTCTGGTACTGCTAAAACTAGTAGCTTTCTGTCCATGGTTATTTTGGTTATTTTAAACACGATAGAAATTGCTTCAAAATGATAATAACTTTAAAGTTCAGGACGTTTTTTCTTTGGTACCATTCAGGAGGTTTTGTGGGTAAAATGCACAATTCTGACTTTTAAATCCAGCACTGAACAACCACAATGCTGCAAACACCACCTTATTCATCTCTTTGGCTAATGAGTAGGACCTTAAGAGTCAAATCAGGTCTTCTGCAGCAAGGAAAACTCAGAGCAGTGTTTGTGGCCCTTTGGGTCTGGTGAAACACTGCTGTATGTACTAAGCATATGTGAATTGTTATATTTTGCAAGAGCATGGTTCCTGCCCAGACTGATATTTGGCAGCTCGCGTGGATGTGTGCTGGCAGGCTGCAGGACTAAACGCCTGAACATACCACCGCAGCAGCAGGAAGCGTCTTATGCTAAACTGTGCACTGCATCAATTGACGCATGCAGTCGTTATAGGTATAGCCAGTTAGCCGCCGTTCTAGTGTTGAATTATTATTTATTTTCCAAAGCCACAGGGAGCCGCAACATAAGGGTGATAGAGCCACGGGTTGCCGACACCTGATCTAGGCGATGTTTCGATCTCTCTGCTTTGGCAGATCGTCTGTACAGACATCGTCTTCACATCTCATATCGTCAGATCGCCCACCCCTATGTACTTGTACTCGATACTGTACAGGGGGACGCCACCTCCCTCATACACGTTACTGCGTATTCTTCCGCCCTGCACAACCGAACGATGTAAGCCGAAACACTCACATCTAAATTTTAAAGTTTTTATGGGAGTGAGCGACGTATACTCAGAATGTTGTATGTCGAAACAGACATAATCCAAGGAACCCTGTATTGAAAAAAAATAAGGTTTTCGAATGGTGCCCTGTATATTAATTTGTCCAGTAACACAGTACAAAACCACACACCACAGTAATGTAATCACATTTTCCTGATGTTCAGCAGAGTTATGCAATAGTTTAAATTCTTGTGATCACATTACAGTTATTAGATTCTTTGGAATTTCATTACTTAAATGCCTTCAAAGCCGTGGTCCCCAACCCTGAGCCCCCTTGCTCTGCACATGAACAGCCCCTAACAGAGCTCAAGTGCTAAATGTGCCTGGCAGGGGGTCTCCAGGACCTGGGCTGGGGAACACAGCTCTATAGAACAGTATTCAGTACCTGTGATGCATTTTAAAACATACATCAGGTCTGTGTATTTGGTCTGAGCTTGCTCTTGTTCCTGATTTGTATTTGTTTACTACCTTCATCAACTGTGCTGATTTGATTGTGAACATGATTGGCTGGTCAGCGAGCACCATGAACAGACTGATCTTCAGTCTAATTATACTTAAATAAAACTTAAAATCCTGAAATCTTGGTGCCGCAGAAAAGAGTGTTGCAACCTCGTCTTACCTGATTTGACCTTCATACAGGAACAAGTCTGTAAGCGTTAGTTTTGACTCTCCATTTTGGCATAAGAATGTTTTCGGGAATGACCTGAAACGTAATCAGTCGTGGCGTTACTTTTTTACTGTATTTTAAAGTAATCAGGAAAGGTTACCTTATTTTATTTTAATTAAGACATTTAAAAAAGGTAGTTCTGTTGCACTTTGAGAGACGTAATTAGTCATTTGTAATTCATTAAATAATTATTTTTGTTTTGTAATTCATTAAATAATTGTTTATTTTTTTAACAGATCAGTGGAGTTTGATGCCAGGGTGTGATGATTTGGATATCCAGCTCATTCTGGTGCCTATAAGCCTTAAAATACGTCTACATTCACTTCAGTGCTATGGAAGCAAACTTGTTTTGGCTGATTTACTACATTTGGGCTAAAAGTCAACAGTGTTAATCTGTTTTTAACACACTATCGTACTGGACTTGTGACATGCCTTAGAGATCTCGCCTCGCAAGGCCTTTGTTTCTTCCAGTGGAGTTTTTAAACGCCGGGCCGTATATCGGGTTCATAGATCATCCCGGTTTACAGCTGTGACTTGGTTTTTATCTGCTGGAGCATTTAGTATAAATTAGAGGCGTGTTAGAGGGGTTTGTTCTGGAGCAGAGCAGGCTGGCGGTGGGAGAGTCGGTGCGGTGCAGGACTGTGAGTGATGGTGCTGGAGAATTGCATTGACTCTCTGCTTGAATATATGGGACAGCTGAGGTGATGGCAGATAAACAGGGCCCTGGAGAGAGAGAGAGAGAGAGAGGGAGAAATAGAGAGAGAGGGAGAGAGAGGGAGAAATGGAGAGAGAGGGAGAGAGAATGGAGCCACTCCACATCTCATCTCCACGTATTTCACTCTAAATTATCGTCCTCCCTCACCGTGAAGAACCTCTCCTCTCTTCCACCCCTTTCTTTTACCCTCTCTCATCTTTTTCTAGCTCTCTCTCACTCTCCATTCTGTTTGTGGTTTTCCCTCTTTCACATCTTTCTGCCTGCTCTCTCTCTCTCTCTCTCTCTCTCTCTCTTTTTCTCTGTCTGTCTGTCTCTCTCTCTGTCTGTCTCTCTCTCTCTCTCTATTTGTCTGTCTTTCTCTCTCTCTTTCTCTGTCTGTCTGTCTCTCTCTCTGTCTCTGTCTCTCTCTCTCTCTCTGTCTCTCTCTCTCTCTCTGTCTCTCTCTCTCTCTGTCTCTCTCTCTGTGTCTGTCTCT